>CAKOAT010417376.1:37756-55521 GCA_932364175.1 Eruca vesicaria subsp. sativa | reverse complement strand
ACTCTAAATATGATCATATTATATATTTGTATAATATATAATATGATCTCAAACTAAATAATTATGTTTTTTGGTATAAAATTGAATAAACTGAAAACCGATGGTATATAAACCAAATCAAACTGAAGTACATATAGATTTAGAATAGTAGTTATATTTTAATGATCGAAATACCAAAAAATCGAGCCGAACCGAAACCTGATATCCGGATTGAACACCTCTAATCACGAATGAAACTGAACTATTGTTTCATTTTCAAAAACATAATTAAAATAATAGTTTCATCCTGCGCAAGGCGCGGGTCTTATCCTAGTATATATATAAAGAACAAAGATATAAGAGTCTTTTATCCTTTAATAAAAGGGAGAATTTCAATTATACCACTTTGGTGGTACCACTTTTCATGTTTACCATCAACAAAGGAATTTTTCAAAAATACACATTTTATTAAAAGATAAAAGACTCTTATATCCTTGTTTTTTATATATATACATAAAATAAATATTAAATAAAATATTAAACCTAACCCCTAAAACATCAATTCTAAACTCTAGACCCTAAAAAGTAAACCCTAAACCCTAAAAATAAACCCTAAACCCTAAAATATCAATTCTAACCTTAAACCCTAAACTCTAAACTCTAAAAAGTAAACCCTAAACCCTAAAAAATCAACAATAAACCCTAAACTATCAATCCTAAACCCAAAACCCAAAACCCAAAACCCTAATAACTAATAGTATTTTGACTATCAAAATTTTAGTGGTAAAGTTGGTTAGTGTAAAGTTGAAAAGTGGTATCTTGAAAGTGTTATTTTGGCAATTTCCCTTAATAAAATGTGTATTTTTTAAAATGTTCCTTTGTTGATGGTAAACATGAAAAGTGGTACCACCAAAGTGGTATAATTGAATTTATCCCAAAAAAATTGGATATTAAAAAGCTTAATGTAATTTGGTTTAAGTATTTTTCTGAATTTTTTTCTAATTAAAATAAATAAAGTTTTGTGTATTAAAAGGGACATAATTAAGAACTTGTGTACCAAAAGGAACAAAATAATTAATTAGAGTATCAAACTGACTAGTAAGAAAATTTGGATTGGAGTATTTTTATGGAATTTTTCCCCATATATCATACACTACTACGAACATTGCAACGAAGATAGTGTATATTTTGTTCTAAAAAGCAAAGTGAAGAAACGGAGAATTGCATTTTTAATACTGTAGAAAACAAAACAAGAAGCATGTGAACTAACTAAGGGTGGCTAGGTAACCAATGTATTAGAGTTGGAGGGTTTTTGACTGTTGAACTAACTTAAATTAAAATCATTGAATTGTCAATATAGTCTAAAACACATTAAGTTGAACTAACAAGGCTCAAAAACCAACCATAAAATACACCTACCAAAACCATAAAACATTATATCTATGATAAGTTTTTTTTGTAATCGATATAGACTCTTCCCACTATATAGACTCACAACATATCAGCAACACAAAGCATTAAAACGAAAAAGCAACAAGAGAGTCGCTTAACCATGATCTAAAACTCATCAACATATCAAAGATGGCATCGTACAAGCTTTTTCTCATTGCTTTCTTAGTGAGTCTTTCTTCTTCTATTATGATCAAGACTTGTTCGGCGTCACGCCATCTTCTCCAGCAACAACCTCTTCCTCAAATTCCAAATATGCCTATTCTAACAACGGGACTACCTCCATTGCCATCGACTTTGCCACAACCAACTCTTCCCACCATTCCCACTTCAATTCCTCCATTGCCACAACCAACTGTTCCAACTATTCCCACTTCCATCGCTCCATTTCAATGCCAACTTTGCTTTCATTTCCTACAACAATCCCTTCTCTCATCCATTCCATTTTTCTCTCCTCCGCCTACTACAACTACATCGAGTCCTTGAATGATTAGCTACTTAATGAATTTTCTGTATTTCTTAAACTATAATGAGTTGTTTCTGATGCAGCGCATACTATGGACCATGGGCATACGGGATATATGTGTTTATAAAGTTTCTATTTTATTTAGCCATTTATATTAATTATGAGGATAAGTACAACTTCTGTAGATTAGAATGAGGAGATACGGTTACGATCTTGTTAGCCTAGTATACATAGTTTGATCTATAGCTTTGTAAAGACCATTGATTATTGAATATACAAAAACCCTTAGAACTTTCAGTTCATATTCCTTGTCTTCAGTATTTTTGGAATCAACGAATATCAAGAACCCTTGTTTGAACAACCATGCTTCGGAATCAACAATCATCGAGTCCTCGTCGAACGGCCATTCCTCTTGGAATCAACGATCTTTGAGCTTATCAAGCTTGACACTACGCCAGTTTCATTGTGGTGTCTTTTGGTATGGTTGATTACACATATACATCCGTATGGTTGATTACACATATACATCCGTATGGTTGTACCTTAAATTTCCCTTTTGATGATTATTTTATATATGTTAAATGCTTATTTGGTTCTTTACTCTTGGTAGAACCGGCCCTGAGCTAAAGCCCATAAAGCAAGAGATTTAGGCGCCAGGGATTATATACTATTTAGGGGCATCACTTAACAGAGAGTTTACTTTAGTCTAGTGGTTAATGTTCTTGATCATTTGACTTGTGGTCTTTGGTACGAAGCTACCTATTTATCTTTTCCTTTTTTAATAACAATTGCCATTTTCTGAAATTAATAACAGGTCAAGATTTGATTCATTGAAAGATACGGACAATTTTGATAACTCTGATAACTCTAGTTTCCTTTATTATGCATTTCATATTTAGGGATATATTATTAGAATAAATATGTTATTAAACAAAATCTCCCTTTTGCTTTATTAAGAGAGACAATTTATCTTCTTGCAGTTTTTTTTTGTTTATGTTTCTTTCTCCATAACCAATTTCTCATCACGTTTCATTGTGATTGATGTTCTACTATATAGTTTTTTTTTTATAAGTTCTTGTGATTTTGTAAGAAACTTTAGAATCAAACAAATTAAAATTGATATAAAGCTCAAGACAGTTTGATATAGAGCTCAAGTACGGATTTGATCATATGTTAGTTATATTTTATAAATTAATGCTATTAGAGTATGGAACTAGAACTATAAAATGTTTTCAATCCAGTTACAAAGGATGTAAAGATGCTGGAACTGAAAAAGAAAATTTTCATTTTACCTAAACACATATTGTTTATCATTTAATAATTCCGATAAAAATTATTTCTGTATAAATAAATTTAAATTTAACTTCTTAAAAATAAAATATTTTTTATTGATATATCATACGTGATGAATTATATTTTGGTTAATAACATATATTATAATATTTAGTATACTTTTATCATATAAATGTTTTGATAAAATTTGAAGGACATCATTTTTTAAGTCTGCTTTAGGCGCCAATGAAGTCCGGACCGGCACTGACTCTTGGTAATATGAAATTTGGCTATGTTTGTAAGATTTACGTTTAAGCTGTTATGAGTTTTTTTTACATTTGCAGTAAAACACTATTTGAATATTGTTTATACGCACACATTTCTAGTTTGTATTTTTTTTTTTAAATTGAGCACATCTCTCCCGTTATATATATATATTAATAGTTTCTAGAGTAATAGTTTAGACCTTCACTAGTGTTTTACCATGTCATAGCCACAGTTGACCATCTCTTATAGTAACAGCATAAACATCTAGTAATTATATTTGATGAACACGCATATATATGAATACTCTACAACGAAGTTTGTGAACAAATTAAACTGAGAAATGCATTTTTAATTTATAGAAAATAAAACAAGAAGCATGTGTTGGCTGATGCTAGAAACTGATAACGTTCTTTTCCAACATGCAATTTATCAACTTCTTTGGTAGATAAAGTTAGCTTCAGTTTTCCTCTCACGAGTTTCACTTTTCACCCATTTCAATCATCAAATAGAACCATTCTCTGTCTTGACATTCATTCACTTCTACCATCCTAACATGACTAAACGCAGTGTTTCATGGAGGCTAGTCACTCGCTTATCATCTCCTAAGTTCTCCTTGAATGTCTTGTGCCTCGTCGTCACAGTCTTTGTTCTTCTCCAAATATGGTCATTTCACATTACCTTACAACCCATTTTACTCCCTCCATCACTACTCACATATCTAAACCACCACCAACAACAAAAACCAGAAGTGTCCCATAACGAGACAGCTTACTTGATGAAGAAGCTACGTGAGTCAGTAACATTCCTTCCCCTTAAAGACCTTCGTTTTTCAAACAAACCACTTGAAGGTCATACATGGTTCATGAGCTCTCTCTATGATAACCAAACCAAAGGTGAGGTACAATATCAAGAGTTTCCTTCAAAATCTTCCAAAGGAAGGCTATTGTGCTTGAAAGGGTTTGATAAACATGATGGTTCATGGAATTACTATGCACTGGCTTGGCCTCAAGCTCTTCCGGTAAACGCCAGTCTCAGGAAGGGATTGACATTTGTTTCCTATAACCATTACGATTATGGTAACATGTGGCATGGACTATCCTCCATGGTCCCATTTGTTGCTTGGAGCTTAAGAAATCAATGTGAAAAGCCTCAAAGATGGATTTTATACCACTGGGGAGAACTCAGATTCAACATGGGAACTTGGTTGAAAGAGATCATCACAGCTACTTACGGTCAGGAACCAAATTTTGTACGGTTTGTCGATGAGAACACACCCGTTTGCTTTGAGAAAGCAGTTGTCATGAGACACAACGAAGGTGGCATGTCAAGGGAAAGAAGAATAGAAGTCTTCGATCTCATTAGATGCAAATCAAGAAACTACTGTAACATCAGCTCATCCAAGACCTCAAACCCGCGAATCGGTATGACATTGCTTATGAGAACCGGACCAAGATCGTTTAAAAATGTTTCAGCCGTGACCAATATTTTCAAGAGAGAGTGTAAGAGAGTAAAAGGGTGTGAACTAAAGGTTTCTTATTCAGATAATATAACATTTTGTGAGCAAGTGGAGCTAATGAGAAACACAGATGTGTTAGTGTCACCACACGGTGCCCAACTCACAAACTTGGTTCTAATGGATAGGAATAGTAGTGTGATGGAGTTTTACCCTAAAGGATGGCTTAAGCTTGCGGGTGTTGGTCAGTTTGTGTACCAATGGGGAGCTAATTGGTCAGGAATGAAACATGAAGGTTCTTGGCGTGATCCTGTTGGGGAAACATGTCAGTTTCTTGATACCGATAGACGTTGCATGTCGGTCTATAAGAATGCTAAGATTGGATACAACGAGACTTACTTTGGTGATTGGGCAAGAAGCGTTTTGGATAGGTTAAGAGTAAGAAAGATGAACGATGTGAATGAACGCAACCGCGGTTCTGGTTCGTTAGATGAATGTCGGTGTTGATGGAAGTGTAGGCAACATAAAATACTCTAATACTTTTGAATATATGATACTTCATCAACATTTTTCTCCAAAGTATTTGCCTTCTGTATAAGCATTATTTAAAATTATTCCTCTGAATTGATAATAGAGTAAGTTACGCAAAAGAGCACTTCCACCATTTTATTTACCCAAAACTGTATTTTGAACTTTTATTACAAAGGAAGACACTTTAAACACTTATTTCTTTCAATTAAAATGATGATATAAAAGTAAATCAGATCAAATAAATTTATTTATTTGTAACTGTTATAGATTTAAAGTTTCTATTAAATTCATACATGACCAAAGAACCCTAAACCATGCTATCATTATTAAGAAAGAAAAAAACTGAATATTTTCTCCTTTATAATATACTACTGTCTACTTTTAAGCATAGAGCACAAAATATACTCAACTGCATCTTAATATAGAAAGAGGTGAATGTAAACATAAATATATTAAAGTAATATTTGTTCAATGTTAAATTTGTACCTGATCCAAAATTAATATATTCGACACTAAAGAGATCCATACCAACTATTTCAACTCATAGAGATCTAGCTCGAAAATCGACAAGTATGATCAATGACTGTTAACACAGGAAACTAAAGAAATACCAGTGGCTTAATTATATGAATAATTCGAGTAGACAAGTCACAAGTGTATTAAATCAGAGTGGTTAACATAACTTTGGGATTATAAAAAAACTTATCGTAGAATGTAAAGATGGCAATTAAAAATTGTAAAACTAGGAATTAAAAACGGAAAGCATGTGTTGGTTGATCCAAAATCTGTCACGAATATTAATGGCGTTGTGCAGGTATCGTTGCGTTGACCTTAATTATATTGCTCACATATATCAACAAATTGAACCCACTCTGCTTCACTCTATGTGATTCACTACTCATTCACAATGACGACTAAAGCTAGTGTTTGGCCAAGGCTAGTCACTTGCTTATCCTCTCTTAAGTTATACTTAACCGCCTTGTGTCTCGTTGCCACTGTTTTTGTTCTTCTCCAAATCTGCTCATTTCAAATCACTCAACGCTCACTTTCACTCCCACCTGCTCTCTTGACGTATCTGAAACACCAACCTGATCAAACATATGAAAACAAGACAGCTTACTTGGTGGAAAAGCTACGTGAATCAGTGACTTTCCTTCCACTCAAGGACATTCGCTTTTCAAACAAACCACTAGAAGGTCACACCTGGTTCATGAGTTCTCTCTTTGATAACCAAACCAGAGGCGAGGCTCAGTATCAAGAATTTCCTTCAGATTCTTCCAAAGGAAGGCTTTTGTGCTTAAAAGGAATCGATGAACATGATGGAGCATGGAACTACTACGCGTTGGCTTGGCCTGAAGCTCTTCCTACCAATGCCATTCTTCAGGAGGGTTTGACTTTTGTTTCTTATAATCACTATGATTATGGTAACTTGTGGCATGGACTAACAGCAGCAGTCCCATTTGTTTCTTGGAGCTTAAGAAACCGATGTGAAAAGCCTCAAAAATGGGTTTTATACCACTGGGGAGAGCTAAGGTTCTGGATGGGACATTGGGTAAGTGAAATACTCAGAGCTACTTACGGTCAAGAACCGGAGTTTTTACATTTTGTTGATGAAAACAAGCCGGTTTGCTTCGAGAAGGCCGTTGTTATGAGGCACAACGAAGCTGGAATGTCAAGGGAGAGAAGATTGGAGGTTTTTGATCATGTTAGATGCAAAGTAAGAAACTACTGTAACATCACATCAGCCGAGACATCAAGACCGCGAATCGGTATGACATTGTTACTGAGAACAGGAGCCAGATCATTCAAGAACGAGTCAGTTGTCATCAATGTCTTTAAAAAAGAGTGTGAGAGAGTGGATGGGTGTGTATTAAATGTTTCTTATTCGGATAATCTAACATTTTGTGACCAAGTGGAGCTGATGAAGAAGACCGATGTGTTAGTATCACCACACGGTGCACATATGACTAACTTGTTTCTAATGGATAGGAATAGTAGTGTGATGGAGTTTTTCCCCAAAGGATGGCTTAAGCTTGCAGGTGTTGGTCAACGCGTGTTCCAATGGGGAGCTAATTGGTCAGGAATGAGACATGAAGGCACTTGGCATGATCCGGTTGGGGAAACATGTCAGTTTGCTGATACTGATAGACGATGTATGTCGTTGGTTTTTAAAAACGCTATGATCGGATACAATGAGACATATTTTGGTGAGTGGGCAAGACTCGTTTTGGGTAAGGTTAACATTAGAAAGAAGGAGAGTCCGGAACACAACAAAGGTTATGGTTCTGTAGATGTATGTCCTCAGTGTTGATGAATAATAATGCAATTTGATCAGGAATTGTCAGTTGTCCTGGTCCTACTGGATATGTTATTTAACGTAGAAATTTCATTTTGTTTTTCAATTTTGAGAAATTGACAAATTGTAGAGTCAGTTCAGTTTGTTAACATATATCAACACGTATAGAAAACTCAACAGCCAATTTGTTCTTCTACATTTCAATCCCCACATCTGGTCACAAACGTTTGCTTCACTCACCTAGTCACCTGCTAACACAAAAACACTCGGTAAAGGTCGACAAAGTCAGGATTAATCTGTTCATAAACCAAGGCAGGTAAACATATCCCCTATATATTAAAGGAGAATAATTCCTAATAATACGTACACACTATATTTTTTGAATATATTAACGTGTCATCCTCACAATCGTTTAACAATTAATACGTTTACACCCTAATTTTTAATTACATTACAGACAATTTAATGTGCTCACATTCTATTTTTTTCAATCAACTCAATTTTAGTTCATAGGTTTTTAACATTTGTAATAGTGAACTTAAATTAATTAAAATTCTCTTTTTACAACTAATGAATAATGTCATTTTAAAAGAAATAAATAAATAAATTATTAAGATTCACATCAACTAAAATTCTTGAACAAGAAGGTTCTTAGAAAATGAACATTCCATATCTTGCCGAACTTGGCTATGGTTGAGGTTTTTTTTCACGAAAATAACAAATAATTGTCATTGGTTATGAATTAAGAAAACTGAAATAAAAAACACTACCACGAAATCAAATCTTTAGTTTAGCCAAGTATTGATTTTCTTTACGAAATTTTCATATCACACCAAGAATTAGAAACATAATCAGATTACTAAAAAAGATCAAAAATTAAAAAAAAAAATTAAAAGGAAATAAAATTTGTGATGTCGATTGAAAACAGAATTCAAATACCGAGTGAAGAGATCATATTATTTTACACGCAACTCTAGCCCCTTTCGCTCAATAATATAGTGTTATTACCATAGTTTCCAAGAATTTTTTTATAAGAAAATACACGTTATTAGTTATAGTCTATGTCAATTTTGCAACATGTACAACAATATTGACACGACGTCCAATCATTTTTATTATTCTTAAAGAATAGTCTAATGATTATGAAAGTTAAATAAGCCATCATATTTATTTTAAATTTATTTTTCTTTATTATTAGAAGAAAGTAAGTATGGATAAATATATGGATTCGATGAACCAAACCAAACTAGATTTAAAAGTAATATTAAACACAAACTAAAACTAATTAAGTAATCAGATGGATCTAAAATTTTAATATCCAGATAACCAGACTCAAATCAAATACAGACTAAACTATTTTGGATATCAAAACATCTATTCATAATTATATACTTATATATATTAATTATTTTAAATTTTATTTCTGTTAGATATTCAGAAATATGAAAATATCCAAAAATTATCAACATAATCACAAGTAAATATTTTAAAATAACAGTAAATGTTCAAAATAGTGACAATATTTATTTGTTCTTATCCAAATATTTAAATTGAACTAAATTTTATGCAAATTAAAATATTTAGTCCTATATTATTCAAATTTTTTTTATGTTTTATGTTTTATATTATTTTATTTTTGGCTTTTAAGGACTTAAGTATATTTGGATTTTTTTTTGACAAATATGTAATTAAAATGGACATCATGATGCGAATCTAAATTGAGCCTGAAATGATTCTAACCAAATGTAAATTAAAGTTTGTAAATATTCGAATAAGATTTAAATTTCTGACTCTAAAAATCTGAATAAACTAACTGAATCTGAATAGATATATGAATACTCATACGTAAAAAGTTATAAGATAAATCTATAGATACAATGTACAAAATATAATCTATAAACTATTTCATATTGCGCACAGTGCGGGTTACTACCTAGTTATGATTATTATAAGTTTATATAAGAACTGAAAATATAATAAAAAATCAATCTTACTATTTTTTTTTCCTGACATGAAATCTGTATGAATTTTAACAAGAAAAACAAAGTGTAAATCATGAACCCAAAAAGAAAGAAAAGAAAAAAAGGAAAAAAGAGGAGAAGCTTTAAGCCAATTCTATGTTAAGGTAAGTTAAACAAAAAGAATCAAAAACTCTACATACTGGTGAATGTAGTAGAACTAGTGATGAAAACCCTACTGCTTTAGAGGATGATAAGGCAGAGAAAATTGTAGATAAATCTGATAAAGAGAAGAAAATGAGTAAAAAATATGATGTGGATGGTGAAGAACAAGAGGGGAATTTAGATAAAACTGATCCTGCTAGCTGGAAAATAGTTGATCAAATTTTGATAGATTTTCTTGTGAAATAGATCCTATGAAAAGAATACATGAGAACTATAGATTTCTAAAAAATGGTCATGGTAGACATTGTTTCTCATAAATATTACAAAAGAAAGATGAAAAATGGAGATAAAGAATATAGGAATTGGCTAATTTATTCAAAAGCATCAAACAAGGCTTATCGTTTTTGCTGTAAATTGTTTGGCCGAGATCGAGATGTCCGTCAATTATCAAGCAAGAGGTTTAAGGATTGGAAGAAAATCAGGATAAGATGAGTCAACATGAAACTAGCCATTGACATATTGTGTGCATGAGTAAGTGGATAGAATCGGAATTGATGCTAAATAAGAAGGAGACCACTTATAAGTGTCTCCAAGAAGAAATAAAAAAAGAAAGAAACCATTGGAGAGAAGTCCTGTTGAATATTTTCATTGATATCAACTCTTGCTAAAGAATTTAGTATTTTGTTGGACTAATGAGAAGTTTGGTTACAGAATCAATGGAAACTTTTTGAGTTTGTTGAATTTGTTGGAGAGTTTGATTCAGTCGTTTGAGAGTATATATTCGGCAAGTTAAGGAAGGTAAGACTCACTACCATTATTTAAGCCAAACGATTCAGGATGAGATGAATGTTATGCTAGCATCTGAGGTCAAACTTATGTTCATCAAAAAGATTCAAGAGGTGAAGTACTTTTCAGTTAGTCTTGACTGCACACCAGATAAAAATCATAAGGAACAAATGAATCTTATTATCAGATGTTTGGATGTCTAGACAGCTAAAACACAAGTTGGAGAAATTTGAGTGACATTCTTAGAAGTTGCAGATAAATCTAGAGAGAAAGACTTTTCAAATTGTTTTGTGACACATTGGTCTTTTGTGACACATTGTTTTGTGACACATTGGTCTTAGTTTGAGTATTAATGATGTGAGAGGGCAAGTGATATATCATGGTTTTTACTGATCTTCAATCATGATATAAGTCCTATTTAAAGTCTATCATATATGTTTTAAGTCTTTAAAAGTCTTTCCAGAATCAGATACATTCTGAAGTATTTTGAAGATTATGGAACTATTTGGAGCTTTAAGAGAAGTGATGTTGATAAACTGAAGTTGGAACCAGTATTTCATGGAAACAAGATTATGGGTCTTAATCTCCAACAAGCGAGCTTCTCTTCCACAAGCATGCGCTGCACATCATAAATGTGATCACCACCACCAAAGAATGCACGTCACTATCATCACCGTCTATCTATCTCCTCACCACTAACACAGCCATCTTCCGCCGCTGATCCAAGTACTCACCACAATCTTCCACCAAATCAATTTCAAGCTTGCCATTCCATTACAACTCCATTATCATCTTGAGATTGAGGGGGCATATAGAAGATATAATATATCACAGTAGTATTAGCAAATATTGTATATTTATTATATGGGATATTACATATATTTGTTTCTACATAGATTAGGAAAATATTATTCTCATGAGAGTAATATAATTCTTCCAATCCATCTCTCATCATATTATCAAATACGCCCTGGTTGGGATAAAGCTGATATAATCGTAATTTAGTTTTGTGTTAGAAAAAAACATACATGTACCACGCGAGAGTATAGTATGCTATGGCTTAATTAAAATTAAATCTATTCTGTTGGAATATCATTTATGAAACGGTTTTTAAGTACTTTAATATCATATCGAAGAATAACAGTAACCACGTGTATGCATGTATATAATAAACTACATGCAAATGTGTGGATCTTTAAAATGTCACTTGATTTTCAAATGATTTATATGAAATATACCAATAATGAGGGGTTTAGTTTTTTTTTTAATAGATGATATTTGTAGTAAATCACCCACATGAATCAATTTTATTCTAATATAATGAAGTTAAATTGATAGATTAGGTATCGTTGAATGTAGAAATGGCAACTAAAATTGAAAATTCATGTGTTTGTTGATCCAACCTGTAACGAATATTACAATGCAGGTCACGTTGCGTTGACGGTTGACCATCTATTGCTCACAAGTTTCTTTCACATATTTCAACAGATTGAACCGACTCTGCTTCTCTCTATGTGATTCACAATGACAACTAGAGCTAGTGTCTTGCCAAAGCTAGTTACTTGTTTTTCCTCCCTTAAGTTCTACTTAACCATCTTGTGCCTCGTTTCCACTATTTATGTCATTCTCCAAATATCTTTATTTCAAATCACTCAACGTTCCCTTTCACTCCCACCTGCTCTCTTGACGTATCTGAAACACCAACCTGAACAAACATCTGATAACAAGACAGCTTACTTGGTGGAAAAGCTACGTGAATCCGTGACGTTCCTTCCACTCAAGGACCTTCGCTTTTCAAACAACCCGCAGGAAGGTCATACTTGGTTCATGAGCTCTCTCTTGGATAACCAAACCAAAGGAGAAGCTCAGCATCAAAAGTTTCCTTCAGATTCTTCCAAAGGAAGGCTTCTTTGCTTAAAAGGAGTTGATGTGCACGATGGATCATGGAACTACTACGCGTTGGCTTGGCCTGAAGCTCTTCCTACCAATGCCACTCTTCAGGAGGGATTGACTTTTGTTTCTTATAATCACTACGATCACGTTAACTTGTGGCATGGACTATCGGCAGCACTCCCATTTGTTTCTTGGAGCTTAAGAAACCAATGTGAAAGGCCTCAAAAATGGGTGTTATACCACTGGGGAGAGCTAAGGTATTGGATGGGGCATTGGTTGAGCGAAATACTCACAGCCACTTACGGTGAGAAGCCAGAGATTTTACATTTTGTTGATGAGGACAAGCCAGTTTGCTTTGAGAAAGCTGTTGTTATGAGACACAATGAAGGTGGAATGTCAAGGGAGAGAAGACTAGAGGTTTTCGATCACCTTAGATGCAAAGCTAGAAACTACTGTAACATCACTTCAGCGAATACATCGAAACCGCGAATCGGTATGACATTGCTACTGAGAACAGGAGCCAGATCTTTCAAAAACGAGTCAGTTGTCATCAGTGTTTTTAAAAAAGAGTGTGAGAGAGTAGATGGGTGTGTATTAAGTGTTGCTTATTCGGATAATCTAACGTTTTGTGAGCAAGTGGAGCTGATGAAGAAGACCGATGTGTTAGTATCACCACATGGTGCACAGCTGACTAACTTGTTTCTAATGGATAGAAATAGTAGTGGGATGGAGTTTTTCCCCAAAGGATGGCTTAAGCTGGCAGGAGTTGGTCAATTTGTGTATAAGTGGGGAGCTAATTGGTCGGGGATGAGACATGAAGGAGCATGGCATGACCCTTTTGGAGAAACATGTAAGTTTCCTGATGCTGATAGACGATGTATGTCGTTGGTCTATAAAAACGCTATGATTGGATACAATGAAACATAATTTGGTGAGTGGGCAAGACTTGTTTTGAGTAAGGTTGTGGAACACAACAAGGGTTATGGTTCGCTAGATGTATGTCCTCAATGTTGATGAGAAAATTAATGCAATTTGATTAGGCATGGTCAATTCTACATCTTATGGATATGTTTTGTTGTTACAACTACAATGTAACATATATTCAAATAAATAGCAACAAAATGGTAACAATATTACCAGTTTTCTGTTCTTAATAATGAAACTATTAGGCAAATCTAAAAAAAGAAAAACAAACAGTCAAATGAAATAAAATTGTACTTGTTATCCTCTTTGAGTTTGCTACTATATAAACCCATCTCCACTAGGGAGAAGAAACAATCAAATTAAAACACATATCAATTAACTCTGAAACTTCTTTTTGATTGTTTCAAACACAATGGCCTCATCTAAAATCATTTTAGCCTCGTCTATTCTCATGGCTCTCATGTTCTCTTCCATGATCACTTCAAGTAATGCTGCAAAACAACTTGCCAAGAAACATATGTTAAGACGAAGATTTTTTAGACCTCATTTCCCCAAACCTGGTTTTCATCTTCCAAGACCCGGTTTCCCAACCAATCCAATGCCAATCCCTCAGTTCCCTAAACCCGGTTTCCCAGCTAACCCAATGCCTATCCCTCAGTTCCCAAGACCCGGTTTCCCAACTAACCCAATGCCTATCCCTCAGTTCCCAAGACCCGGTTTCCCAACCAACCCAATGCCATTCCCTCAGTTTCCAAGACCTGGTTTTCCAAGCAACCCAACACCCGGTTTGCCTCAGTTTCCGGGTCTTGGTGTCCCAAACTTCCCTCAATTTCCCAGCCCTGTTTCCCCTTCTTACCCTCCTCCTGCAACACCTTCTGGAAACCTCAAGCCGGTTCCATCCATCTCAGCACCTCCCACCATCAGCCCTTGAGTTGTCTCTATACAGACTTATAGTATGAGTCAACTATTGTAATCAATTCATTGTTGTAACAGAATTCTTTCTTAATGCGAATTAATCATCAACCTAAGCTAACTTAATATATGTATTGGTGGCTTTAGGAGTGATGAATATTGACTGTATTTCTAACCATAAAATAAATGAATGACAAATGTCAAATGTATTGATTATTGACTGTAAGCATCTTATCCCACTACAGTGGACAAAGATGATTATATCAAGAAAACCAAAAAAAAACTCACTAATTCACAAACCATTACAAAGACAAAAGAAAACGTAAGTTCCTGTAGGGATCTCTCAAAGTCTAAACCTCAATGAGACGTAGAATTAGGAAATGATCTTTTTCAACACACAACTGCATCAAAGTAAACACATAAGATTATCCCATTCCAAGAAATGGGATCTCTTATGTTTCTCAAATTATGAAAGATAATCCAATGAAGATGGAGATGGTCATTAGTCATCACCAAACAGACCGGTTTTTAACAGCAATCCCACTGCCTTCTTTCTTGCCTCTGCTTTCTCCATAATCTACAGTCCATTTCTCAAATGTACAGTTTACAAAATCATAGTACCCGCCATGGAGAGACAGTGATCCTTTCTTCACTTTCTCTTCTATCCATGGATAACCAAGCAGCCTTTCTAATGAATGATTTATCGATGCCTGCACGCTTATACATTCTATATAAGTTCATCCATTATTATAAGATGTGTATATAAGTTCCATTGGTTTACCAAAAAGACATCACCTTTTCACAATGTTGGCATTGATGATCAAAATGGAGGTTTGAAGCAACAGCTTTTGTGCTTTCCTTTGCCTTTTTCCCCACTTTCACCCAGTTATGTATAAAACTTCTGTTTACAGGAAATTACAATTAAGAAGTGTTGTTTTCTTGATATAGTGATCAAAAGAGGTGATTAAAAGAAACCTGGAATCTCCTTCGTCTTCCATGCCCATTAAAGCTTGAATTCCTCCACAGCGGCTATGACCAATAATTAAGATGTTCTCCACCTACAAGTTTAATAGATCAAATCCCACAACTCCTCAATGAGACAAATAATTACAATGAGTGCGTTTATATGGTGTATGTTGCCTTTAGATTTCAGTTTTCTTTCCCAGTGGTTCAAGTTCTTTACAAGAGAATCAAAAAGAAACTAATTTCATGAAAGAAACAGAACTCTGAACGGTAAAACTGTGAACAGATTCTATAGAAAGTTTCTCAAAACATTTGTTCCACTCATAACAACTTGAAACACATGTTTATTTTCTTACTTATGTTTTATTAAAAACTTCGTGTATGAATCTCTTAGTATAAACTGTAAGGAATAAGATGTTTACTTTAAGAGTATTCACAGAGAACTCCAGAGCAGCTTTTGTTTCAGAAGGTTCTGACTGCAGCAGGAAAATAAAATTACATGATACATCAGATGTGAATCAGCCCGGAATACAAAAGAAAACAATGGCTGTGTGCACTAGATTGTGTACCTCATAAGAAGGTACTAAATTTGCAATGTTACGGACAGTGAATGCTTCACCAGGTTGAAATCCAAGGATGGCAGAAGGACAAACCCTAGAGTCTGCACAAGCAATCACCAGAAACTGTTTCTTAAAGTGTTAGCAACCATTCCCTTCTCCAGAACAAGATAATCTCAAGCCAACCATGAACAATGATAAACATTTAACGCTACCTTTGGAGCTTGAGCATCTGCCAGATTCTTGAAGTGTTCCAAGTTATCCCTGTTTAAACAGAAAACCAATCAAATCCTCCATATATAAAGAAGCAAAAGACTGAAGAAAAAGGTTCTCTCAGCCACTTACATGTACTTAAGCTTCTTAAAGGCGAGGAACCGCTCTTTCATGTCGTGAAACACGTCAGCGTTATCTTTTTTATCAATTGTAGCTTCCTGAGTCAATCCAGGTGTCTTCCCTGATGCCATCATTTGCAAGTTGACAGCTTCTTTCCTGTTAAAACCACAAAAGAACCAAACACTGTGAGCACTTGAATATAACAGTACATGTCCACAGAGGGTTTTGCCATTTTGAAACATCACAAATTCTTCCAATACTAACAACCTAAGAAACTAAAACATAAGATATAATAACGAAATGCATCACCAAAAAAGAAAAAACAAATCTTCTTAGATTCATATTATTACTAAACTGAAAAGTCATTAAATCTCAGAGATTTTACCTGAAAGAAACGGGAATTCTCAACTGGGTCTTCTCAAAGTCCTTAGAACTGAAGATCTGAATCAAAATGCGACAAACCCACTATCAAATTCCGACAAAGAAAGAGAAAAGGGAGAGACTTGACGACACATACCGTTCTTTGGGTTTGGAGGTTGAGGAGAGGTGTGGAGGAAGAAGAAGAAGGATCATGGGAGAGAGAGAAGTGAGTGGGAGAAGAAGATGCCATGAAAGGAAAGTTGGTTATTTCGAATATGCGACAACAATGGACAAAGAGCATTCATCTGAGATAGAAGAAGAGACCTGAAGAAAGAAATTTAAAAATTGGATTTTTTTTTATTTTTATTTTATTTGTCTGTAAAGAAGTGGATGTGAATGCATTTCTCCAACAAAGACGGAGAAACCAAAGTTTTTTGTGTCGTGTCAGCTTTGGACCCCACTCTTAAATTCCTTTTGTAGTAGTCAAAAGCATTTTACTCCGTAATGGAGAATTGATTAAGGATTAATAACGTGATTAATTTTAGGAGAATTAGTCAAGGATTAATAACGTGATTAATTTTAGGAGAATCTACTATCTTAAAATAAATTTAATTTGGATTAAGCAAATGGTATTTTACTAATGGGTGGATTCGATTTAAAGTTTGACTTGATTTGATTTTAATAAAGTTTTTGATGATTTCAACAGAGTTTAAAATGATTTTTATTAAATCACTCTAAAATATCATATAAAACTATGAGATTTGAGTTTTAATTTTTTTCTTAAAAAGATTTATCCAAATAATAAAATCCCGTTTAAACTTTAAAACCTTAGCATTTTAAAAAAAAATCAATAACAGTGAAGTTCAAAGTATTTTATGAAATGTTAAATTTAATAGTAAATTTTAAATGATTTTTTAAAACTTATGTTTAAATAACAGTTTGATACAAATCACATAAAATTCTCAGTTGAATACACTCGTCCCTTAAGGATTTTATGTGATAATCCCCTATATATTAATTGAGAAACATTTGAAAAGATGTAACCTCAAGTTTGTATTAATTAAAAAGTAACCTTGCTTAGTTGTCAATCAATTAGCATATCAATTAAACTGACGTGGCGGCTTTAGGTTCAATTGAAATTTGCTAGGAAAAAATAATTAGAGACGCATATAACGCATGTAACATAGTTTATATATTTATA
>CAKOAT010417376.1:21608-37128 GCA_932364175.1 Eruca vesicaria subsp. sativa | reverse complement strand
ATATTTTAATTGCAAATATTTTACCAATTGCTTCTTTAAAAACATTAGGGAACTTGCTATACTCTACCAATCAAGCCCAGTGACACTCCATTTATTTTCCATCACTCGAACACTGAAAAGTAAAAAGATATATGAAATCAGATCCATTAAATTCTAAGATTTGATTTACATTTCTAATTAAAATTGTTTTTGATCATACTTATAGATAATTATATAAAAATTCCAAAATTCTAAAATTTCAAATACATACAAAAACAATCATATGTAAATTTTAAATTTGTGAATATTAATATTTTATATTTTAATTACATATATTCACCATGCGCAAGGCGCAGGTCTTATCCTAGTGATCTAATACAAGAAGACCAGTTTTCTTAATTCCAGTTTAATATTTTGGGGTATAGAATATTATTCTGTAACCTAAAATTTTACAGAATAAAATTTATATTATATGGATTTAAAAATATATCTAATATTTAAAAATACTATATGGATTTGAAAATCTGTATATTTTCAAGTTATATTTAAAGTTTACTGGTTTATATATTTTAACAAATCCAAGTAAAATATAGAGATTTTCAAATCTAACATATGAATTTCAATTAATAGTTATAAATTTAGAGTTGTTGCGGATTTGAGTCTTTGTATTTTTTACAAATAAATCTATTTAAGTTCATTATGAAATCAAAATCATTAGTAAATCCATATGATTAAATAACATTTGATTTGAATTAGAATTTATGGGTTCAATAGAGATTTTAAAATCACTATATTTAATTTGGATTTTTAAATCCATTAAAATACACTAGCCAATAACCTCCACTTAGAGAGATTCAAAGATTTTAAATTTTTTTTTTTTTTAAACTTGTTCTGTGTGTCATCTTTATACGTATAAAAAAAACAGCATAAAGTTAATAGAATGAGAAAGAGAACACTGTAAGCAGATGACAAAATAATCCCCAATTTTATATGAGAAGAGGCTGTTTGTGCTTAAAATTAAGTTCAGTGCCTATATATTTTATGTTTTGGAGTAAACGGTGAAGGTTTTTTGGTCTAGGATAGTTCAGTTTTAGAAGATAAATGTGTTTTTGTCAGCTAATTCCATATCCTAGATTAAGCGGATTCAGTTCGAAGAATGCCCTGAAGAGTTGATGAATTCAAATGTATCTGATTTACATGGTAAAACAGCAGTCTCGTGTTCGGACTTAGAATATTGTATAAGTAAGGAAGGTGTTTTAAAGACTATTTTGGTAACAAAATAACTTAGCTGCTAAATACAAATGTATATAATGAATTTTCATTCTCTAACAAAGAAAACGCAACTGAATATGAATTTACTTAAAATCCAGATCAGTTGTTCAAGAACTGTAAAAAGAGTAGCATTCAAAATGAAACGCTTGGTGTATTTTTACTACTTATCAACTCACAACCTAGTGGATCTAATGCAAAATAGAAGCTGTGAGAGCTCCTTTAACTTGACAAGAGTAGCAGTTTTGATAAACAATATGCAGTAGGATCATCCTTTTTATATCACCTTAATACATATTATCTACCTTATCCGAGTTTTATTTTGATTTCCTTTCAAGAAAGTATATAGTATATTTGTGTCTTCAAAAAACTTACTTAATGGACTTGTTATATCCATCCATACATAGAGTTTGTACTACTTGCCATTGTAAGAGATAGATCTCTTCAAGAAACTTGACCTCCCAACAACAGAAGATCCAACATTGCCTCTCTTCACCTTCTCTTTTCCTCTACCAGCAACAACAACTTCACTTACCCTTAAACCCGAAAGCGAGCTCAAAGACACTGACCTTCTCACTCGCTGCTGCCACTTATCTTCTTCTTCTTCATCACTAACAACAATACTATAAAACTCGTCAGCTTCTTCCTCCTCATCACCTCTCTCGGTTTCTTCATTGAGTTCTCCACTTTCCTCTTCTGGAATCCTCACAAGGATCTCCTCAACATTGTCACCACCATCATCACTTACCGCGACAACAGGAGCACGACAAACCGGACAATTGGTGTGTGATCTAAGCCAAGTATCAATACAAGGAACATGAAAAGCATGTCTACACTTTGGTAACAATCTAAGCGTCTCTTCTTCTTCAAACTCGCTTAAACAAACCGAACAGTCTGTTCCTTCCACAACACCATCTGTTTTACTATACTTACACACTTTGATCGAGCTTATAACCGTTGGATTCAAACCAATGGTTCTTATATGCCAAACCGGATGATCAACAATAACCGGTTGTGACGGTCCATTAAAATCCCAGTTTCTAGCTTCCTCCATGCTCCATCTTCTTGATAATGCTATAGACCTTCTCCTGTTGTACCACTTGAAACAGAGAACGAGTAGAGTAAGGAGAAACAGAGTTGTGATGATAGAAGAAGTTGAGATGATCAAGATCCTCTTTAGGTGTTCGTCTATGTAGTGGTGAATCACCGGAGGTGGAGAAAGATCCGTAACATCGACGGTCCTGCTCCTGCAGTAGGAAGGGCAGAGGCTAAGACAAATGGGTCCACACGGTCCTGAATCTGAAAGCTCTTTCAGGCAACTCGGAGATTCACAGAGCGGGACGTTGGTCATATCCTCCGACAGAAACCTGTGAAGGATGGTCATGATTCTTGCTTCAAGACCATCAAGAAGCTAGAGAGAGACGAGAGGTAAAAGAGAAATAGATGATGAGAGTCTTTGTTCTCTCTTTTGCTTTCTTTCTTTAGAATCAAGTTTAGTCAAGAAAAGTAGGTTGGAAGGTATCTATCATCTTAATTTCACGAGATAATTTATTTCATTTTGTGTAATCAATTTCAAAAGTACACGTTAACAGAAAAGAAACAAAAAACCATATCTTTAAGTCAACTAAACAAAACAAAATAGTTTACAAAAAAATATCAAAAATAAAATTTTAATCATTAAATGTTTGTGAAAACTCTTAATCCAATAGTTTGACTAATGATTTATTATTACTTATACACCAAATGTTTAGGTTTCATATTTTAAAGAATGTAAATTATGCAAATTAATTAAAAATGATTTACAATTTTTTTTTGCATATTATCAAAAGTAACTTCAGAAGTGGATCACATAAATATCTAAAATATATAATTAGATGTAAATATTCATAAGAAAGAATCGGTAAAATTTTTTAAGAAGAAAAAATTGGTAGAATTATCAGCGAGAAAATTAGCTATGCAATAGTTATTTATTGTAACAGGAAAGATGTTTCTTCTTAAAAAAAAAAAAAGATTAGCTATACAAAAGTTTTTTTTTAATTTTAAACTAGATTTTGACCCGCGCAACCGCGCGGGTGTTTGCTTTCGTTTATAGTTAGTTATATAAACATTTTTTTCAATTGTAAATTGGTATATATTATAGTATTCACATATTTACTATATGTATAGTAAATATTTTTCAAACATAATAATATTATATAATACGTGTTTTAATCAAATAGATTGTTTCAAATTTTCTATATTATACATGTTTTTCAAACATGTATTTGTTTCTTCTTCTATATTTTATTATTTGTTAGATTAGTATTTCATTTTTAGATAAAGTAATATAAATAGAGCTTAATTAAATATTAGTATACTTTAATTTGCAAAGATAATATAAACTTCGAAGAAATTTTTGATAAAAACTAAACTTATAGCTTCATAAATTAATATTATAAAAAAATATTAAAAATATTTTTTTAAAACAATTTCTTTTTTAAAATAATAGAATTTTAAAAATTTACATCGAAATAAATTTATCTAGTATATATAGAGTGCAAATTTTGTTAGGGTTTTATATTACGAATCTGTGATTTTTGTTAATATATTATGGATGCATTTAACTATTATTGACATATTTCCTTATAAATAATAGAAGATTCCTAAACTTATATCTATTGACATATTTTGCGTGATTAAGTTGGAAGGTGTGGAGGTAATTTACCAAAACCAAATTGTTAAATGTAACTTTGTTATTATAGATATGATTTTTCATAAGATATAATAATGATAAGATTATTAAAGAGTTAATATAACATGGATTTCTAGTAATAGTCCATTTTAAAAAAAATCACACATGAAGTCAAGTCATGACTTCTGTTTTAATATATAAGATACCTTGATAAAGGAAAAAATTGGAAAACAAGTATATACATCCTCACGAAGTCGGCGTAATACTAAATTGTATCGATTATGGTTTGGCTGTGTTAGGGATAGTTGTTGACTTATCTGGCTATCCGCGTATTGCGTGGTTTTTGTATAATGACGCTTATTTTTTGTTAAAAACTTGGCAAAATGTCTTTGACTAAAATTATTGTAAGTAATTGGTGGAAAATAGTTAGGGCAGACTCTGAGATTTCGAGGATTTAAAGTGATATTTAACGAATTCAATTAATTTATTTTTGTTGGATTTAGGGACTTAAACTTTTTTTACAGAGTCTATGTATATGTAACTTTTTTTAAAGAGTTTAGAGATCCAAGACAAATGTTTCATCTGACTTGGTGTAGGACCAGCCTTGAATTCAGAGGTCCAAGAATTTAGTGATATTATCTGTGGACACCATTAAAGTGGCATATTCCTGGCTAGTTCCCACCACACAACAAACCGCGTCCACTACTTGATTTTTGTCTGTCAATATCTTTGGACTTTATGAATAAACCCGGCTATATACAAAAAGAATTACATAAGAGATTTATTATTAGAAAACAATTCTGGTTTTGTAAATTAGTATCTTAGCAAAAATTAAGATTCAAAGCAATCCGGTTTTATCAATTGTGAGACACAAGGATTCTCGGTCGGTTGTACACACATGTAACATGTGATGCAAAAGTTAAGATTCTTTGTGGTGCATTATAAACCGAGATAGAGCCTTTTTTTAATTGAGCACCGGTTTGTTCTGGTCATATGTCCCAATATTATAATCAAACTTATTGTGTGAGAGTGTACATGTGTAAGACGATTCCCAAACATGTAATTAATTAGGTTTTGGAGGGTATATACTTTTCGAGCGCCCTTGAACTTGTAACTTCACATATTTCTACTGAATAATCTTATGAATTTAACCAATAGACCAACTCATCGGCCAATTACTTTCAGAATTGATAAAATTTGTTTGAAGCGTATGAATGTTTGAACAATATGGTGCGCCTAGTTAAGCTTATATGGCTAAAAAGTCATTTAGAGACGTACATTGGAATACGAACATGAATACAAGAATACAATGTGAGATTTAAAATCTAACGGTAGTGGGACCAAAGCAGCTAAGTCCCATAGCTTTCTCAAAGGATGTGGTCATGTGCTGTTTGGATCTGATGATATCAGCCGAATTAGAAGAAGACGCAGGAGGAGGAGCAGAGAAGCGAGATGGGATAGTGATGGTACGGACGCGAGCCATGACATTTTTGTGGAGTAAACGGAGAGGGTAGTTCCAGCGAGCAACGCCTTGGTCCTTGAGCACTTCCACCACTGCGATCACAGTCGCCACCGTCCATGAAGCTTGCTTTCCGGCGTTCATCTTTTTGTATACCTCTTTTAGTTAACAGTGTATTTTCTTTATCTCTGGAAAACTGATGTGTTTGTAGGTTTGGTGGAGGACTGTGTTTATAAAGGTGAGAACCGAGAAAGTGATACATAACGTAAACCAGAGGCTGAAGACGCCACAAGTATTAAGTTACAAAAAAGAAGCCGCCAGTTTTGTTATAATCGGGGAGCTCGTGGTTTTGTTACTACTTTATGTCCAACGAAAAATGTTACCTGTGGGCTTGGTTTTAGTTTACTATTTACTCTCTCTTTTTAATCTGTCATAGAGTAATTAAGTAATTCATGATATGTACTATAATGTTACTAAGAGTGATGGAGTGTAAATTTAAACCTATTACTAGATTTTGACCCGCGCTTGAGAAACGCGGGTTTTATTTTATTTCGATTATAACAAAATGTATAAAATGATCCGATTTCTATTATATGATAGTCTTATATGCGAAATTTGATGTATATTTAACGTTTTAGTTAGGTCTTTTCATTGAGTTTTGCATAACCGAGTCAGTTTGTGGTTGAACACAGAATCAGAAAATTAAGTGTTGTGAGAGTTTGAAGAATTAAAACACATATTAGATTGAAACCAAAATTGGATGGGTCCATGACCTATAATAAATTTGAAAAATCAATACTATTAAAAATACCCAAAATTGTATTAAAAATTTATAGTTAACTCCAATAAATATGTTAATCGAATTATATAGTTTATTTATGTTTCGGCAATTTTTTTTTGACCCGCGCTTGAGAAATTTATAATAGGTAGGGAGATTAGCTTTATACTAAACTTCAACTTATTCTTTTGTTCCCACCACGAGACTAAACTTCAACTTTTTCTTTTGTTTCCCACCACTACACCCTATGGTTTCCGGTTCACCCAAGTCTTGAACTTGTCCAATAACATCTAGATAAAAATATACTCGTGTTAGATAGATACACAACAATGGAGATAATTTATAAAAATGAGAGAAAACTGACCAATAAGAAAATTAATAACATTTATGATTCAAAATAATATAGTTTTAGAAATAGAAGAATTATTCCATAAATATAGGGAAGAATATTATCATTTAGGTTTTGACCCGCGCTTAGAAAACATTATCATTTAGGTTACACTTTTACAAAATGAAAATATCTAAATCATAAATTTATACAAAACGATAAACTTACATTTGCATCACAAAGGATTAGTTCCATGGTCTCCCCTATGTGTTTCATGAAATGTCTCTATGTATGAAAGATTTTGATTTGGATGCGACATGCAGACTTCCTCGGTTTTATATCGTTCAAGAAAGACAACTGCAAATTATTCGCCATTTTTGTTATAAGTTTTTCAATGAATGATGAATATAGTGATTAAAAGAGGCTATATTTATAATAGGTATGGACGATATACATTTAGGTTACGCAAATGTAGGAAAGAATATTTAGACGATTTTAATAAATATCTCTTTCGAGGAATAAGGAATATTTCTTGAAGATATTTTGAATTAGTTAAGAAATTTAAATTTTAACAGTTAATGGTAATACAACTACGGTAAGTTACCGAAATTTATGGAATCCAAACAAAGAATAATTAACCACGATATTGATTGTGGTTAATTTATAAATTTGTAGATGAAGCAATTCATTTATTTTAGTACGAAATAATTATAGAAAATAGTTTTTGCAATATTTTCTTAACAAAACGTATCTCGTCCATTGAATGTCACCATGAGAATGATGATATATCGACATATGAAGAAAAGTTAATACGAAAATATTTGAAATTATCTTGCATATAACAAATTTAGTTAGTATTCAATAACAATCTTAATATATTATTTAAATATTTTCAAAATCAGATATCAAATATATTACCAAGATCTTTTCTAATATTGCATTTTGACAATATCTTTTAATATATTTTTCAGTAAATATAAATATTTATTGTTTTAATAATTATTTTAAATAATAGAATGTAATTACTTTTAAATATTATTACAATTAATTTTAATTCATTTGGATTTATTAAATAAGAAATACCATTACTATAATATTTATAAATACATTATTCATATTCATAATTAAATTACTACAATAAATAATATATATAATAACTTAATTAAAATTATTTTATAAACTATAAATTAAAAGAATTACATATTCATGACAACATATATTTATAGAGTTTACAACATACTTCAATTTATTAATGCAAAATATTACAATATATATTAAAAGAATAAAAAATTATATTTAATATAATATCTAAATTACTATATTAAAATATAATTTAGTATATATATTTGATAAAAACAATATTATTTTTTTTTTATTATACAGTATATTGAATTATATATTATGATTTACAATTACAATTTATTTTATAAAGATGTAAACATTTATAAGTATTTGAGCATCTAAACATCTTATAATTAATTTATATTATAATAAATATTTATATAGTCAATCTATAGATTGAAACCGTGTAATATAAAATTTATAAGACAATATAAATGTATGAAATATAATATGAAATATGGTTAGTGTAATTAATGGGAAGAAAGAGAATAAATCGGATATATTTGATATGTGATATGATTTGTAACAATTGATATATATATATATATATAGATGTAAGACCAAAAAATAAATTACCAAATGACATTAGTGAGGTTGTAGACAACTTTCATCAATCGATTTTATTTTTCAAGGGTAACTTTACTTTTAATAGTATAGATTTAAAGTTTAACAAAACAGGAATTACTAGGATTAAATATAAAAAAACATGAATCAAAAATTTAAAACAAAGCGGCGTATTAAATTATATACTTGAGATGATTTTAGCTCAACTAAAACAAAATTGCAATGATTTTTTAACACTTCAAAATATCATACATATATATATATATATATATATATATATATAACTAGACGCAGCTGATTTGGAATTGCTTAATGTGTTGCTAAAACCATTTCTAATCCACCTTTATTTTCTTCTTTATATTTTTCATATGGCTAGGCGGTCATTTTGACTAAGTTTTCGAACATCGGTTTAAAGAACTCTGCCAAAATATTTCATTATAATCTTCGATTTTAAAATATATTTTGAATGTCCGTAAATTTAAAATATATTTTTTAAAAATCAATAATATTAATTTTTTTAAAAATATAAATACATGTTTAACATAAATTTTGTTGTTAAAAATAATTGTTTTAATAAAAGAAAATTTAAATTTCACATAAAATACATCCCCAAAGTAAATAGTGTCATCAAAGTAGAAGGTCTCGTAGACCGTAGTGAATTCAGAATCATATAAAACGAATGATATAGTTAAACTTATATAGTCAAATTCAATGTTAATCAAAATACTGTAAGATGAATAGTTATTCAAAAAAAAAAACCTGATAAAACCTGCAAAACGTCACGGAGTTTAAAAACCTGATAAAGCCTGCAAAGAGTAAACAACAAGTAAAGGTTTTAATCATCAAATTGGAAAAGAAGAAACTAAACTTGGAGTTGTTTATGTTAATATATGTGGTCTTCCCTGTTCAATGCAATAGCAACTTTCTTCAAGATAACTTCAACACTTTGGTGTGAATTCTCCACAGCTTTGGAAACAGCTTGCCATTTCTCACCATGCTTTGGCTCAGAGACCACACACTTGTTCAAAACCTCCTTTTGTTTCTCCTCGGAGCCATGTTGAACCTCAAATTTGTAATACAACGCCCAGAAATCTCCGTTATCCGGGTCAAGTTTCACGGTACGTTCAAACCACGTTCTAGCTTTATCCACTTTCCTTTCTCTCCAAAATATTTTAGCAACCGATGCAGTAACATACGCTTCTTTAACACAATTCTTCTTTAACGCATCCTTGATCTTGATCTTCGGGAGAGGACACTGCGGCGCCATTTCGATATCAGCAGCTAAGAGGATACCACTTTTAGGAAGCTCTTGAAGTGCCTTTGACATTAACCTCTCTGCTTCTTTCTTGTTTTCATGTCTGAGTTCAATACGAATCGCGGCTAACCAAAGCTCGTCTTCTTTCGGATACTTTTTTCTAGCGTTTGTGAGAATGGCTCTAGCTTTGTTGAGTCCATTCAGTTTCTTCTCTTCAAGCTCAGCTAGTGAGAGACACAATGGTATACACTGAGGACAATGATCCAAACCAGACGAATAAACTATCTTGGCTTGTACTAGATGGTTTAACCTTTCTTCGAGCTGTCCAAGCATTAGCCAAAGCTTAAAGAACTTCGGGAACAGCTTCACGCCTTCTTCAAGCAATCGTTTCTCTTCTTCCACGTTGCCTAATTCCCTCTCAAGAATCGCTGATTTCATCCATACTCTCCCGGCTCCTCCTCTTTCTCTTGCTTTCCTTAGAATCATCCTCGCTCTTTCCATTTCTTTATTCTCAAACTCAAGCTTGAAAGCAGCGAGCCAGATTTCCTCAGAGTTTGGAACCGCGGCATGAGCTTCTTGTAAAATAACCCGAGCCGCGGAAACATCTCCAGCTAGCCACTTCTCTTTAGCACCCATTAGCCAAAGAACCTCAACTTGAGGTAAGTACAAGACAGCTTTACGCAGTACTGCGTCAAGAGACTCTCTACTCCCATGGCTTCTCTCAAGATTCGCCGCGTTATACCAAATACTCTTCTTAGTCAAGAAAACAGTAAGAGCATGCGCGTAAATAGCTCTTGCAGTCTCTATGGAACTCCTCTTCTTACATTCCTCTGCATCAACAACCCAAGTTCTCTTCCTATCTGCTTCCTCAACGTCAAAACCAATAACATTCTCAATAATCGCCTTGCAGGTCGCAACAGCTCCGGTTCTCTCACAGGCCTCAGCTTCTTCTATCCACTCTTCGCGGTTAATAACAACACCTTCTCTCTGCAAAGCTTTCAAAGCTTTCTCAATAACCGTTCCCACTTTATCCGTGTTCCCACTAGCCTCCTCTACCTTAGCTGCACTAATCCAAATCCCGCGCTCTCTAGGAAGCTCTATCCTCGCTTTATTCAACAGTTTCTTCGTATTCTCATACGTTTCAAGCCTCGCAAGCGCTAACCATAGTTCTACATTCAAAGGACAACACTCCACAGCTCTATGAAGCAAAACAACCGCATCTTCTTCGTTAACCATATCAACAAGAGTCTTCCATAACCTAACTGAATCCGGAACATTCTCCAAACCTCTCCGCAACACTAAACTCTTCCTCACATCATCCTCCAGCTTCGAAGCCTCTAACCATAGCTTCACAGAGTTCGGTATCTGCTTAACTCCTCTCGCAATCACCGCCTTCTTGTCCTCTGGTTTAGCCAATCTACAAGCTTCAATCCAAACATCTTCATCTTTCGGACACTCGCTACATCCTTTCTGAATCAGAGCCCTAGCGACTCTCAACTTCCCTGCTCTCTCTTCCAACCTAGCAGCAGCAATCCAACCGTTAGGATTCTTCGGATTCGACATTGTTACACTCTTTAACAAAACTCTACTTCTACTGATATTAAACAAATCATCATTAAGAACCTCCACTTCATGATTCCTCAACTCCGTTAAGTATCCTTTCGGATCAACAACGGTTTTCCCGGAAAACGAATCAGACAACTCATCAAGCTTCAAAGACAACAATGTACCTCTTCCTTCACCTACAGCAGTCAAATCTAACGCCGCCTTATCCAAAATAACCGAATCAGGAACCGGCACGAAGCTCGCAAACCTCTTCTTCTTCTTCTGACGCGAGTAATTCGCAGTTTCCGGGATACTATCCCATTCTTCAGCAGACACTGTATGCAGTGTCCTCTTCAAATCCGTAAACTGCTCGCGGATTTTCGGATTCGAAGGCTCTTCTTTATGTTCTTCCCTTCTCAAATTCATTCTCTTATCAATACCTTCCCATATAGCATCAGCTTCTTTGTCCTCCTCCTCGTCAAAAACGGAATCCGCGAACAATCCGGCGTCGTTCCCTTCGAATTCATCAAACTTGTGATCATTCTCCATCTTTTCATCAGTTTCGTTTATCGACTTCCCTGGCGTAGCGGATCCGATATCGGATCGGGTTATGAATCCGGTAGCTCCACGGCCTAAACCTGCAACGTAGTTCGCAGGAGGCTTTGAATCGAATCGTGATCCACCGCCGAACAGAGGGATGTGAAGATATACTGTAGAGAAAGGACCAAATCCAAGATCGGATAACGTATCATCATCATGAAGGTTAGGGTTTCGGAGACGGAGGGAGTAGCGAAGGAGAGATTGAGGAAGATGAGTGCGTTGGTGGATCAATTGTGAGAAGGCGGAGGCTGTGGTTGAATTAGGGTTCACGTTGATCGATAAGGTCTTCTCGTTCGGAGTCGAGAGGAAAACCATCTTTTGATTTGTTAGAAGAAGACTCGGTATCGTGATTTCTTATTAAAACAAAATTAAAGCGTCCAGCACAAGGGAAGGCCTATATATAGACCTAAGAGCAAAATAAAATAGCATTCTAAAACGTGGTGGACAAGGTAACAAAAAATAAATAAATAACCAAAAGCACCTATCTATCTATTCATAATAACAATCTAATTTAATGTTGAAATGTTGTATTTTTAATAAAAAATGAAATATATTATTTTAAAATTTCTATGTTTTTATTATAAAAAGTTGTGTTTTTTTCAAAAAAAAATTTATTAGCTTTAAAAGTTGCATCATTTCATTATAAGAAATCAATTAGTTTAACACTTAGTTAAAATAAGTTTTAAAATTTCTCTCCTTGTTATAAAAGATATACTAATTAAAAAACTTAATTAATGTTTCAAATTGTGTCTTTTCATAAAAAAAATAACTGAAATGTATAAGTTTTAAAAGTTTGTGTCTTTACATTGTTAAAAAAAATGTCTTTTCATTATAAACTGAACTCTATTAGTTTAAGAGTTGTGTTTCTTCATTACAAATAAAATTATTTATTTTTCATAAAAATTAAACTCTATTTATTTGTATATTCTCATTGTAAAAAAAATTAATATCTATGAATAATAAGAATATCATTTAATGTTGAAAGATTTTATATTTTCATAAAAACTGAAATATATTAGTTTAAAAGTTGTATCTTTTCATCATAAGAAAAGTTTTGTCTTTTCAATAAAAAATATTAAACTCTATCAGTTTTAAAAGTTGTATATTTTCATTATAAAAAATAAATTAGATTAACAAGTAGTTAAAATAGGTTTTAAGAGTATGTTTTAAGAGTTGTATATTTTCACTACAGAAATAAATTAGTTTAAAAAGTAGTTAAAATATCCTAGTAAGTGTCTTAAGATTCTCATTATAACAAAAAAAATAATCATAAAAATCTTAGTTAATGTTAAAAATTGTGTCTTTTCATAAAAAGACTGAACGGTATTAGTTTTAAAAGTTGTGATTTTTGTGGGAGTCGATTTCACCCTATTGTCAAATAAATTGTAAATAAGGAAACTTCGGGAAAACCCTAAGTTTCCAGAGGAACCGGCTATCTGCGAGAACCGCACAACAAAGATTAAGATGACGAGAACACTTAGAATTAAAACGAAAATAAGCGAGATTGAAAGCAAGAAGGTTCTTATTCCGAATCTGCGTTGAACTGGTACAAAGAGAGCAGCCGAAAACGTAAGAACTAGAAAACCCTAATTGAGACGCAGCTCGCTAACAGAAAAACGGAAAGATTCCTAAATGCTAGTTTTGGTGGTGAGAGCTCTGAATTTCGTGTGTATGCTTCTGCCCTAGACCTCCTCTTTATATACTCCTTCTCTTGGCTATCCGATCTTTCCATTTCGCCCAGATTTGACTAAATCGGGAATTTTCCATTCTTCTCGATCCTTCCTTTTCTTCTGCGGAAATCTTCTATTTCTCTTCAAACCTTCCTTTTATCTTTAAACTTGACTTTTATTTTCCTTCTGCGAGTAAACCGTCAAAACGTTATCAAATCTGCGGGTTTGATTCCGTTGANGGCTATCCGATCTTTCCATTTCGCCCAGATTTGACTAAATCGGGAATTTTCCATTCTTCTCGATCCTTCCTTTTCTTCTGCGGAAATCTTCTATTTCTCTTCAAACCTTCCTTTTATCTTTAAACTTGACTTTTATTTTCCTTCTGCGAGTAAACCGTCAAAACGTTATCAAATCTGCGGGTTTGATTCCGTTGAAATCACGAGATGGGTTTTTATCGCGTTTTAGATCCTTCCGGGCCGTTTTGCGATAAAAACCGTTTTCCGACTTTTACGGGATCGTTTTCCGATCTAACGTCGTTTTTAATAAATTTCTCGAGTTAATCGCAAAGTTTTACGATTTACTCGACTTTTTATTAAAAACACGTTTTTTATGACTTACTCGGCATTTTTTATTAAAAGCGCGTTTTTTATGATTTCAACGAGAAATCTCGAATAAATCGTATAGTTTAGGCAATGTTAGGTGTTTCGTTTAACCGTTGCCGTTTTATACGATTTTCTCGAGTTCTTTCCGAGAAAACGAAGTTTTACGGTTTTTATCGTAAAACTTGAACGGTAAGTCGGATCGAGATGGAACGGGAGGTATTTCGGCCGTGGTTTAGAACGCGACCTTGTCGAAAGACGTAAGTTTCGAATCGGGAATGCGGGAAATCGAGACGCGGAGTGTCCGGGACGTCTCTAGTTCGCCCATCGGCGAACTAAGCCGGTCCGGCTTAGTTCGCCGATGGGCGAACTAGTCGGGTATGTCCTAGTTCGCCCATCGGCGAACTAAGCCGGGCCGGCTTAGTTCGCCGATGGGCGAACTAGTTGATCACTTCCTAGTTCGCCCATCGGCGAACTAAGCCGGGCCCGGCTTAGTTCGCTGATGGGCGAACTAGAGAGTGTCTCTTAGTTCGCCCATCGGCGAACTAAGCCGGGCCCGGCTTAGTTCGCCGATGGGCGAACTAGAGTATGCTTCTTAGTTCGCCCATCGGCGAACTAAGCCGGTCCCGGCTTAGTTCGCCGATGGGCGAACTAGTTGCGACTAGTTCGCGTTTTACGGCTTTTTCGATTTTTTGCGGTTTTGTAAAACGATTCTCGAGTTTTATAAAACGATTTCTCGAGTTTTATAAAACGATTCTCGAGTTTTATAAAACGATTTCTCGAGTTTTATAAAACGATTCTCGAGCTTTATAAAAAGATTTCTCGAGTTTTATAAAACGATTTTCGAGTTTTATAAAACAGTCTACGAGTTCTATAAATGACTTTGAGTTTTATAAAACTAGTCCTCGGGTTTTATAAAACTGCTCTTTTTGTATTTTCGCGGGGAGTTTTGGCTATTAATTCCGTCGTACCGATTTTGACCCCAACAGTTAGCCCCCCAGCTCGTAAGAATCGTGAGCCTTTAGCATAAGGTTCTTGCGAGTGGTTAACTAGTTTTAGTTAAGTTAGGCGGAATTAATGGTCGGAAAGGTCCGTTGAAAGTGATCTTTCCACTCTCCACGGAGCGGAAAGCGTTTAAGATTAGGGCTGCGCCTTGTGAATGCTGCCTACGTACCCTTTTGAGGGGATCAAGCCTTTCGTAGTTCATTTCGGAGTTAAGGTTCGTATGACCTGTTTCCCTGCAAAACCTTTACGGTCTAGTTATATGTTTATCGAGCATATTGATGTTGATGGCATCTCGACCTTTGCCGGCCTTGAGACTAGCCTCGTAGGCCGTCTGGTCTGGCTGAGCGTGGCCGTTTATAGTTTTCGGACTGGCCGTGTGCGGCTCTGAGTCCCTGCCGCTTTTGCGGCTTTATTAAAAATCAGTTTGCGTTTTTAAGAGCGTGCTTTTATTCGTATGAATGTAGCTTAAGCCATTACCGAGTTTTATAAAACGATTCTTCGAGTTTTATAAAACGATTCTTCGAGTTTTATAAAACGATTCTTCGAGTTTTATAAAACGATTCTCGAGTTTTATAAAACGATTCTCGAGTTTTATAAAACGATTCTCGAGTTTTATAAAACGATTCTCGAGTTTTATAAAACGATTCTCGAGTTTTATAAAACGATTCTCGAGTTT
>CAKOAT010417376.1:8394-21297 GCA_932364175.1 Eruca vesicaria subsp. sativa | reverse complement strand
TTTTATAAAACGATTCTCGAGTTTTATAAAACGATTCTCGAGCTTTATAAAACGATTCTCGAGCTTTATAAAATGATTCTTCGAGTTTTATAAAACGATTCTCGAGTTTTATAAAACGATTCTCGAGCTTTATAAAACGATTCTCGAGTTTTATAAAACGATTCTCGAGTTTTATAAAACGATTCTTCGAGTTTTATAAAACGATTCTTCGAGTTTTATAAAACGATTCTTGAGTTTTATAAAACGATTCTCGAGTTTTATAAAATGATTCTTGAGTTTTATAAAACGATTCTCGAGTTTTATAAAACGATTCTCGAGTTTTATAAAACAATTCTCGAGCTTTATAAAACGATTCTCGAGTTTTATAAAACGATTCTCGAGTTTTATAAAACGATTCTTCGAGTTTTATAAAACGATTCTTCGAGTTTTATAAAACGATTCTCGAGTTTTATAAACCGATTCTCGAGTTTTAGAAAATGATTCTCGAGTTTTATAAAACGATTCTCGAGTTTTATAAAACGATTCTCGAGTTTTATAAAACGATTCTGAGTTTTATAAAATCACTTTTGCGGAAAGTAATGATCTCCCTTTTACAGAAGCTATCGCAGACGTTGATTTCGAGAGTATGGTTTTCGACACCAACGGTCGCGAGCGATTTGCAACCGGTTATTCGGATGCGGAAGCTATTCAACGGGCGCATGGTGATTATCGCGAATGTCGCGGGGTCGTTCATGGGTTATCCCTGACTCAGAATGAAGGGTATTCGTTTGCTAAGGAATCCCAAGTGCGATGGGAAGATTTGAATCGGGAAAAAGATATGCAGTCTGAATTTTTCGACCTTAAGGCGCGCATGTGGGGTCAATGGAATCCCGTCGTGGTGTCACCGGATTCGGTTGAAATCGGTCCTGGGATTTCAGATGTAGAAGGCGAAGTCGATCAGTCTGCTTTTGATGACTTCGATGTTTGATGTTCTTAGCTTTTTCGATTTTGTCGTTGCTTTTCCGGGACTGGCCGTTGGTGACTTTGAATCCCTACCGCCGGGCGGTGTGTATTCGGATGTTTAATAAGAAAATATTTTCTAAGTATGAAACTCGTTTTTTATGTTAGATGTAGAGGAAAGAATACGAGTTGTTATCTCGTACCTAACTCTTTGGTGTAAATCGTCCGATTCGTTAACTCGGGAGATTTCGATTTTCGCGAGTGTTTAGATGTGGGCGAAGAGACATGCCTTTAGGATCTCGATTCTTGCCTTGAGACGTTAGCGACCAGTGTGCTGGGTTTAGGGCAAGACCTAGGTTTACTTTCGGATTGGGGCTGTGCGATGACTAATCGGCTTTCGTTTTGCCCGTTGCGATTTTAACCTGATTCCATACCGATTTAGAATCCGCGATAGGTTCTNACCCCCCCCCCCCCCCCCCCCCCCCCGTTTTGGAAGAAGGGATAGCTGAACTCGTCTTTAGGCGAGCTGCCTACGTATTCCTTTCGGAAATCAAACCATCTCGTAGTTCTGATAGTTTGCGCGAGTGTGTTTACTCGGCTATCGTAGACTTCTCGATCGCTTCAGTCGCGGGATCGATGTCTTTGTCCGGGATTGTCTCCTCCGGTTGGGCGGAAGCGATCGGTGCGGAAACTTCTGGTTTCTCGGCCGTTGCTTGCTTCGGGTCGTCGTCTGCGGGCGGTGGTGTGACCTTTGCCCGTTTTGGTTTCACGATCGTGACCGCCAATTGCCTTAGCTTATGTTCGGCCAGGAAGCAAGATCGCGATTGTCTTTGGCATCCCCAAATTACTGCGACTCCCGTAGGCGTCGGGAATTTGATGCCAAAGTGATACGTGGACAGAACCGCCTTCATGGAATTTATCCAAGGCGTGCCCATAATCACGTTGTAGATAGCCGGGACATCGACTACCGCGAAGTTAACGATTTTCGTCACTTCTTTCGCGACGACCGGTAGTCGGATTGATCCCAGGGTCATTGACATTTCGCCGGAGAAACTAGTCAGCGGTTTTGGAATCGGCTCGACTTCCGAGAGGTCGATTCCCATGCGTGCTAACGTGTTGCGGAAGATGACGTTGACCGTGCTTCCGGTATCAACCAGGATTTGTGCAACCTCTAGATCGCTTATCACCAAATCGATGACAAGGGGATCGGCATGCGGTTGGTCGATTCCGCCGGTTTCAGCATCGTTGAAAGAGATTACTCCTGTCGGAGAATCGTCCATCGGCACCTTCCAACTCGAGCCGTTTTCGGCTTTACGTTGGTAGGATTTTATCGACGAGACGGTGTCGTTAAAGTATGGTGATTCACCGATGATCATGTTGATTTTTCGGCGGTTAGCATCGTTACCCTTCTCGTCTGTTCTTCTTCCGCGTTTTTCGCCCGACTGATTTCCCTGAGGCGGGGTTTGCGCGTTTTTGTCATTCTTCGGGACGCGGTCCGAATCGCGGATGAGATCCTTGACACTTGATATCTCGGAAATTTCTCCCGCGACTAGCTTTGCGGCCAGTCTGGCTCCGAGAACTTTGCAGTTCACGGTGGAATGACCATGGGTTTGGTGGAGGTCGCAGAAAGAATTCTCGTCGTAATTCGAATTTCTCGTCCACGTGTTACCCGTAGTTCGCCCTTGCTCCGAACCGGAGTTGACAGCGTAGTTATGCGCCCCTCGGAGATCCTGTCCCTCATGATGGACGAATTTGTCGTTACGAGAGCTTTTCTTTTTCTGCTTCTGCTCGGACGCGTTATCCTTCGCAGATGTTTTCGCCGGCTTATGCTTCTCGGACAGGATTTTAGTTTCCTCTTCGATGGTTATGAAGTCGGTGGCCTTATGGAGCGCGTCCTGGATCGTCCGCGGTTTCTCGAGAGTTATCCATTTGCGGAACTCCGATTTATACCAGAGAGATTTTCTTAATGCGTCGATGGCGGCTTTGTCGCTAATTCCGCTAACCCTAGCCATGACGAGTTTGAATCTACTCATGAAATCGCGGAGAGATTCGTCCTCCTCGTGCACCAAGCTCCAGAGATCGGCGTCGGAGGTCCCTGGGTTAATGAACATTGAGTACTGTTTCAGGAACTCCGAAGCCAGTCGACGGAAACTTCCGATCGAGTTTCGCCTAAGTTTGGCGAACCATTCGAGCGCGGCTCCTTCTAGGTTTTCAACGAAGAGGCGGCAGTAACCTGCGTCTTTTTCGTGGTCCTTGAGCTTGGCTCGTCCCATGGTGATCTGGAACGCTTGCAGGTGCGCTTTGGGATCGGTCGTCCCGTCGTAAGTTGGCACCTTAAGCTTTCCGGGATCGGGCAGTTTGATCTCGGTGATGCGAGCCGTGAAGGGCGTTTTCCGAGACTCGTACAGCAGCCNCAGTAACCTGCGTCTTTTTCGTGGTCCTTGAGCTTGGCTCGTCCCATGGTGATCTGGAACGCTTGCAGGTGCGCTTTGGGATCGGTCGTCCCGTCGTAAGTTGGCACCTTAAGCTTTCCGGGATCGGGCAGTTTGATCTCGGTGATGCGAGCCGTGAAGGGCGTTTTCCGAGACTCGTACAGCAGCCGATCGATCTCGGATGCGGCGCTGGTCGCGTGGTGAATCTGAGATTTCACCGCTTTTACAGCTGCGGCCGTTTTGGTAATGTATTCGCGGAGATCGCGAATCTCGGTCTGATTGCCAGTAGTTTTCCGACCCTGTCGGCGTTTGCTGCGAGTGACCGGAGATCGCTCCTCGGCGGTTTTTGCGTATCGCGCGAAGTCGAGTTCCTCTTCGTCTCCAGTAAAGGAACGTTCGGGAGACGACTCCGGTTGAGGAGTGCGAGTTTTCCTTCTCCTAGGATGGACGTCGGCGTCTTCGTCTGCCGAGTCGGCCTGGTCGCTCGTTTCCAGGTTGACCCTTTCGATGCCGTCGCCTTCGGTCTCCTGTTCGCGAATAGGAGATTTTTCCGATTCGTTCAGCGTCGTGTCAGGGTTTTCTTTACCGGAATCCTTTTCCGGTACGTTTCCCTGATCGATTCTGGGACGATCCGTAGGAGCGCCGAAATCGAGTCTCCTTCCGCGGATCTTGGTAGTTCCGCGGGGGCGAATAGCTTTGGTTCTCGTGGTTAGGGTTTCGAGCCGTTTTGCGAGCGAACCAATGAGCTTTTCCTGCTCTTCCGATTTTTTATTAAACTCGGAAAGCATCTTTTCGACGGTCTCGGCGTTAGCGTTTGTAGCGTTGGCCGCAGGCGCGTCTTTTGGTAGCGGTGTTTCAACGTTGTCGCGAACTAGTCGGGTATGTCCTAGTTCGCCCATCGGCGAACTAAGCCGGGCCGGCTTAGTTCGCCGATGGGCGAACTAGTTGATCACTTCCTAGTTCGCCCATCGGCGAACTAAGCCGGGCCCGGCTTAGTTCGCCGATGGGCGAACTAGTTGCGACTAATTCGCGTTTTACGGCTTTTTCGGTTTTTTGCGGTTTTGTAAAACGATTCTCGAGTTTTATAAAACGATTTCTCGAGTTTTATAAAACGATTCTCGAGTTTTATAAAACGATTTCTCGAGTTTTATAAAACGATTCTCGAGCTTTATAAAACGATATCTCGAGTTTTATAAAACGATTTTCGAGTTTTATAAAACAGTCTACGAGTTCTATAAATGACTTTGAGTTTTATAAAACTAGTCCTCGGGTTTTATAAAACTGCTCTTTTTGTATTTTCGCGGGGAGTTTTGGCTATTAATTCCGTCGTACCGATTTTGACCCCAACAATTTTACATTATTAAAAATATTATGTCTTTTCATGAAAAACTAAACTAGATTAATTTAAAAGTTTTGTTTTTCATTATAAAAAATAAATTATTTTAATATATAATTAAAATCTCCCAATAAATGTATTTCTACAATTATTAGTTTTAAGAATTATATATTTTCATTATAAAAGATAACATTTTTTAATTGTTAAAATATCACAATATATATCTCTATATAATTATTGATCTTTTCATTTTGCAATAGAGTGACTTTATGTATATGTAATGATGTGAGATGTCTATTCAAAATATATTGTAGTTGTATTATCATAAACCAACTATCTCAAATCCAAAAGTCGTGACTATCGCATAGATCTTTGGAAATCTATAAATAGTTCATGTTCATAAGTTTCTCACTGTAAATATTTCACAAATTTATTAGAACTGCGAAGAAAAAACTTGAGTAATTACATGCTTACAAATTTTTAGAAAATATTCTAATGAAATTTTAGATATTAGGAAGGGCCATTCAAATTTGGATAGCAATAAAATCCTTAAAAAAATGGAGTTTTTAGTTTTAATTTTTCTTTTAATAAATGAATTATCAAGATATTAACAGGTCCATGGTGTATTATATGGTGGTACTTAGGAAGGAAAAACAATTTAAGATTATTTTAGATGATGTAGTGTTATATCAAAATATGTTTCTTAATTGGTAAGCAAGTCATTTTCTAGAAATACTTTATTTCTAGAAGATTGTTTTCAACTGGAAAATTAAACTTATGTTGAAGGTTTCAAATCCATCTTTTTTTTTTGTCGGCAACATAAAACAGACTCTATAAACCAAACCGGTAACTCGACATCCATATGAACAACATACGACGGTTGCTTCATGGCACTACGTGCTAGACTGTCCGCCTTTATATTTAGCGTTCGCGAAATATGGATGATATCTGACTTGATGAAACTTTCTTTGAGGAGTGTGATGTCGTCTAGGTAGTTTGCAAACGCCGGCCATTCCTCTGGTGCAGAAACCATCCTTACCAGTTGAATACAATCTGCCGCAAAAGTGACCTGATATTGCCGTAGGTTCCTCATACATTCCATGGCCAATATTAGAGCTTCCATCTTCAAGTGCAAGGTCGAGAGTGCTGCTCTCGTATTCCTCGCTCCCATCAAACTCTGAAAACCTGGAAGAGTACTATACTATCCTTGACCCGATAAAGATTCCTTAGATTTCCAGGAGCCATCTGTTAAGCACCAACGTCCTGGTATTCGTGGTAAACTTGTCTCCGTAATATCTTGTACAGCATGATCAGTTTGACTGATTGATACTTGGGCCTCCTCACATAAGATTGATTCTGTCTCGGCCAACCTTAGCGTCTCCATGGGATCTACCTGAACATTACTAAAAACCTTATTATTCCTTGCCTTCCAAAGAAACCATAAAATCCATACAAATTGATGATTCTCCATTGTAGGTCTTACTCTCCAGTAAAGATGGTCAATATTCATAAACAATGCTTGAGTCGGGAAAGAACCAGGGCAGGAAGGGATCTTAGAGAGAGCCAGACTTGAACAGCTGGGGGACATTCAAAGAATACATGGTTAATTGATTCCTCATTAGCCCCACAACGCGAACATTGTATCTCTCCTTGAATACCCCTCCCCCTCAGGTTTTTCTTCACTGGAATGCAACCCGTGACTATCTGCCAAATAAAATGTTTCATCTTTGGTGGACAGCGAAGTTTCCAAGCAAATGCTTTCAACAAGTCAACCGTGGGACCGAACCCTATCGGGGGCTTCTCTCTGTCTGGATATACCCTTTCAATCTGGTATCCCGACTTAATCGTATATTTTCCATTAGTCGTAAAATGCCACCCATTCTAATCTACTAACCTAGTTTTACTCAACGGAATAGATATAGAATTGATGGCTCCTAATAACTTGCACATTCAATGTTCTAGAAGTAGAATTGATTAGACAATCCACTGTGAGATGTGGGTCTGAGTTTTGGTGATTACAAATTGCTGGTCTCGGGCGAGTGGTTGGGAGCCAAGGATCATTCCATACTGATATGAAGGAACCTGATCTTACCCGTTTGATTAGTCCTTTGACAACCAGAGATCTAGCAGAAACAATACTTCGCCAACCGTAGGAGGGCGAGTAAGATCGGGCCGAGTGCAGGGGTGAAGTATTCCTGAAATAGCGGCCCTTGAACACTCTAGAGAATAGTGTGTTTGGTTTTTCTATAAGACGCCAAAAGTGTTTACCTAGCATTGCCGTTTTAAAATCATAGAAGTCCTTGAAACCCAATCCTCCATCCTCCTTAGGTATACACATCTTATCCCATGATTTCCAATGCATCCCTCTTGTACTCCCTCCTGAACTCCACCAAAATTGTGCCACCACCCCTGTTAATTTGGAGGTAATCGATTTTGGAATTCTATAACACGACATAAGGTGATTTGGTAAACCTGTGATTTCCGATTTAATAAGCGCTTCCTTCCCTCCTTTGGAAAAAAACTTGAAATTCCAACCATTGACTCTATTATTCAGCCTATCCTATACGAAACCAAAAACGTGTGTTTTTGGACCCCCCAGACTCTTCGGTAACCCTAAATATGACCCCATCCCTCCAATATTCTAAATCCCTAAAATATTCCTCATTTCCTATTGAACCGACTCCTCAATCTTAAAACCGAACTGGACAGAAGATTTCTGAAAATTTATCACATGTCCAGACACCTTCTCATAATCTTTAAGTATTCGAAGAACCGTGTTACATTCCTCCTTTTGAGCTTTGCAAAAAAATAAACTATCATCCGCGAACAGCAAATGTGAGATCGTAGGACATGCTCTAGCTACCTTCATTCCTGTTAAAAGTTTTTCCCTCTCCGCCTTTTTGATATTGGCAATTAGAGCTTCTGTACACATGATAAATAAATAAGGGGTCATGGGAAAATCCATCTTATTTTTAAATTTGGCAGTTTTAATACTTTTTTGAATTTTTCTAGATTACCTAACAAAACAAAATGTATGGGTGATATGCTAAACAAAATATGTAAAAGGTAATATATCTTAAAACTACCATCTAATCATGTTTTTGACAACACGCATTTTATATGGTTTCAAACAAATCATAATAGTTTACTTATTGTTATAAGTTACATTACTAATTTAGTAAATGGTTAGAATGAAATGTGTTTATTTTTAATTAGTTTCAAATATTCTGTTGCTTTTAAGATTTTTGAAATAACTTATATAAATGGATACTACAGCATATAAGCTTATCTGGTATTGACATGTTTATAATTTTATTACATCCAAACCTAGATTTTTAATATTGTCAATTAAAGAATATAATTGTTTGTAATATAATTACGTAATACATGTATTTTCGCAAAAGAACTTGTAAATGGGTTTTATAAAAAATATCTTAATATTTAATTTTATAAATGAATCTATGTGCAATATCACACAGATTCCTTACCTAGTACTGTTTCTATTGAAATAGACCGTAAATAAATAGGTCAAGACTCAACATGTTATACTAATGCCCCGAGTATTAGGGATGGGCACAAATGCTTTATATTCGGTTTGTACTTTCTACTTGTCTCGGCTCGGTTGAAAAAAAATAAGTAGTTGCTATAATCAAGTTGAGTAACATATAAACAAATTTTAATACTCACAAGTACAAGTCAACTCAAGTTCATTATTATTTTTAACTACTTGACTTGTTACTTGATTTTTTTCTTGATATTATTTACTTGTTCCATTATTTATTATATATTACTTGGTTTATTAAATACATATATCTATTTTATTAGTTTTTTAAATTTATGTATTATATATTATTGATGACCACAATTACTTGTTGTTTACCTCTTATTCGCTACTTGATAGGTATATAATCTTTAAAGATTAGTATTTATTCTGACCAAGTTAAATATCAAGTAATCTATTTAAACTATTTGTAAATAAAAAATCAAATATTAAATAAAATTAATGATTTTGTTGTTTGTTACTTGTGTTTGTTAATATATAAAAATATATTTTTCTAAATCATACTAAAATAATTCATTTCTATTTTTATTTTCATAAGTACATCAAACATAAATGCTACATCTGTATAAGTATCTTAATTTTTTCTCTTTCTTATATAGTATATTTTCCGAATGACTTAAATACAAGAAAACAATGACATTTTATTTATGGGAAAATTGCCAAATATGACTCAAAAATTGATTTGAAATGCAAAAGTAAACCCAAACTTGAAGCAAATGTAAAAGTAACTTGAAAGGCTGTTGAAATTACAACCAATCCCTTGTGAACAAACAAAAAAAGAGTTTTTTTTAAGTCGTCTGGGACAGTTTTTCGTAAAAATAATTTAAAAATTATGTAATAAATATTTTGATAAATGAAAAATTGGAATTATGTAATTAACATATGTCTTAAGAGATATAAATTAATATATAACAAAAGTCAGTTGTTTTCAGCATAGATGAGTGAAAGTAGTGAGTCATGATATTCTTTAGTTTAGGTTTCACCAACATATGTTGTAGTATTGTATGTGTTTCTTAGGGTTAGATTTTCGAAAGCATAAATGTTTTTTTGAAAAATTAAAAATTTACCTAAGTGTGTTTATTTCTGTGTATAGTAAACAATATTTAAGTATAATTTGATTTTATAACGTGGTTAGTTAGTTAATTTAGTCAATTTAGTTTAGGGTTTAGGGTTTAGGGTCTTGACGACTTATATTTAAGTCATCTGGTAAATATATTTAATAATGCAGACGACTTAGTCGTCTTATAGTATCAACAAACGACTTAATTATAAGTCGTCCAAACCGGATTTTACCAAATTACTTTTAAACCTAACCGTATTTTTGACCGGACATATATAAGATGTTTTTTTTTTACTCATTTTTTTGCGAAATTCAGAAAACCCTAACGCCATTTCTCTCAAAGGTGATTTCGAGGCGATTTCGATCCGATACAAGACCAAGGTAAATCGAAGGTTTCTCTTGCAGATTTATGGGTTTTTATTAGGATGGATGTTGTTTTCCTTTACTTTTACCGTTTGGTTTTGTGTTTTCAACGATTTCGGGAAATTTTGGTTTCAAATTAGGGTTTCAAAAATTGGGGATTTCAATCGATTTGTTGTTTAGTTAGGTTGGATGTTGTTTTCCTCTCATTTCACGGTTACGATTTGTTATTTCAAGCAATTTGTGGATATTTTCATTTCAAATTAGGGTTCAAAGATTGGGGATTTCAATCTATTTGTGGTCTAGTTAGGTTGGATGTTGTTCTCGTCTCATTCGTCTGGTCATCTTTCAAATGTTCTACTGGAAGTCTTGGTAAAGTCGTCTGAAAAGTCTTCCAGGTGGACGACCCAGACGACTTAATATAAGTCGTCTGGGAAGTCTTCCAGGTGGACGACCCAGACGACTTATTATAAGTCTTCCATACTTAGAATTAAAATGTTTTAATTTCGTTTCTTGTTTGCAGATGGCGAATCAGCATGAACCTCACTTCTTGAATCCTCTGCTTCTTGGTTTATGCAGTGGCGTGGTATACACACGCTCTCTATTTCTCCTCTGTTTATTTTCTTTGCTTAACTTCTCCTTTGTTGACTTGTATACAATACCACTTGCCTTTTACTCAAAACACATAGAAGGGAACCAAGGAAAATGGACACTACGATCGGACGCTTGACACCAAACTTGGGAAGTTATACAAGAAGGAAGAAGACTCACCGATGGTTGGGAAGCCTTCGCCCAAGCACACTCCCTTTGCATCGGTGACATTCTCGTGTTCAAAAAGGAAGGAGACATGGTATTTCATGTGACTCCTTTCGGTCCTAGTTTTACTGAGATTCAGTATACACCTCCTCAAGGGGATGATGCTGCGGATNACACTCCCTTTGCATCGGTGACATTCTCGTGTTCAAAAAGGAAGGAGACATGGTATTTCATGTGACTCCTTTCGGTCCTAGTTTTACTGAGATTCAGTATACACCTCCTCAAGGGGATGATGCTGCGGATGGTGCCTCAACTTCCTCGTCTCTTCCTAAATGATGGATGTTTGTCTTGCTATCGTCTTATTGTAATCTGATTCTAGTGGACTTCTATGTTGTTGTTCCCTAGTTTCAAATTGTTTTTAAACCTATGATTTGTAATGGATGATCAACTTTTATAACTACAACTCCTTTTGTCCTCTATGTACAAACCAATTTTAATTATTAGTCGTTGAAGAAGTCTAACACAAATTCTAACACAAATTCTTAAAACATACTCGAAAAGCCTGGGCGACTTAGTAGACGACTAATATTTAAATCGTCTGGAAAGTCATCAGCCGGAAGATTTGTCAGACGACTTAATTATTAATCTTCTAACCTCATAAGTATTCTATTCAGACGACTTTCAACTAAGTCTTCCAGACGACTTAGTTGAAAGTCGTCTGGTATAGTTATTCTTAAATGTGTTTATTTCTATATATAGTGGTTAGTTAGTTAATTTAGTCAACTTAGTTTAGGTTTTAGGATTTTATAACGTGGTTAGTTAGTTAATTTAGTCAACTTAGTTTAAGTTTTAGGGTTTAGGGTTTGGACGACTTATAATTAAATCGTCTGGTAAATATATTTAATAAGGCAGACGACTTAGTCGTCTTATAGTATCAAGACGACTTAATTATAAGTCGTCCAAACCGGATTTTACCGAATTACTTTTAAACCGAACCGGATTTTTTACCGGACATATATAAGAAGTTTTTTTTTACTCACTTTTCGCGAAATTCAGAAAACCGTAACGCCGTTTCTCTCAAAGGTGATTTCGAGGCGATTTCGATCCGATACAAGACCATGAAAAATCGAAGGCTTCTCTTGCCGATTTAATGGGTTTTTATTAGGATGGATGTTGTTTTCCTTTACTTTTACTGTTTGGTTTTGCGTTTTCAATGATTTCGGGAAATTTTGGTTTCAAACTAGAGTTTCAAAATTTTTTGTTTAGTTAGGTTGGATGTTGTTTTCCTCTCATTTTACGGTTACTATTTGTGATTTCAAGCAATTTGTGGATATTTTCATTTGAAATTAGGGTTTCAAAGATTTGGGATATTTTACGGTTACCGTCGTTCTCATCGCGCTTCTTTTTTCACGTCTATTTTTGCAGTTCTATAACCGCTATGTCGAAGGCGAGTACATCTTCTCCGAATTTTCAGGTCAGCTTTCAAATGTTCTACTGGAAGTCTTGGTAGACTTATAATTAAGTCGTCTGGAAAGTCTTCCACCTGGAAGACTTTTCAGACGACTTAATATAAGTCTTTCGACTGGAAGACTTGACAGACGACTTAATTATAAGTCGTCTGGAAAGTCTTCTAGACTTATAATTAAAATGTTATACTGGATGGTTGTGTGTTTGAGATGGTTTTCTTTGATTTTTTTGCAGAATATTCCCGAACTCCCCCGTAGGATACATACACTAGGGCAAGAGCCTATCGCTCAGCATAGCATTACGTATCATCCTCAGATGAAGTTGTATGCTGCTCTAAGGAAAGCTCTCAAGGATGAAGAATATGAAGAGCTGAAGGAGTCTAAGTTGGGAGTTTTCATCAAGTTCCAAGAGCTGGATTTTGAATGGGCTTCAAGGCTGGTTCACTACATACTCTCTTTCCAGCTCGACATAAAGAAGAAGTATGAGCTGTGGAGTCTTGCTGGTCCAGAACCTTTGAGGTTTTCACTGCTCGAGTTTGAATACCTCACTGGTCTAAACTGCGAGTACATTCAGGACCTTGAGAGACCAAACTGTCCTGTTACAAAGGAGTTGGTTGCTTTCTCAGAGTTGTTGGGAGTTAATGTCGAAGCTGGGCCAACTACTCATCAGATAATAGAAGCATTTGAGAGATGCGAAAACTGGTCTTCGGATGATCGCAAGCGGCTCGGGTACCTTGCCATCTTGGTTGGATACATTGAAGGGAGGAAGTTTTCAACCCATACACGGGCTTCTCTGTTGGTGTCGAAAACCGTAATCTCGAAATCAACGTCTGCGATAGTTTCTATAAAAGATGGGATCATTATTTTCCGCAAAATCATTTTATAAATTGATTAATATCGTTTTATAAAACTCGAAGATCGTTTTATAAATATTCGAAGATCGTTTTATAAAACTCGAGAGATCGTTTTATAAAAACTCGAAGATCGTTTTA
>CAKOAT010416265.1:270708-286897 GCA_932364175.1 Eruca vesicaria subsp. sativa | reverse complement strand
ATCACCCTCTTCATTGCATTCCTCATGCTCATACCTATCTGGCTGTCTTGGAGGAAGAATTGCCAACTCCTCATGATTATACCCATCTGATTGGTTTTGAGGAACAATTGCCAACTCCTCAACTCCAACCATACCATCATTAACTCTGGCATCACTCTGAATTTCCTCGTTCATAGAAAACAGCTCGTTACTCTGGTTTGCTGAGATGATTTCGGAAAATTCCACATGCAAGACACTACGCCGGTTTTTCCTATCCACCTCCATTAAATATCCTAAAACATCTTCATCATCCAAAATATAACTAGGCCTCTTATTATCCACGACCAGGGGATAGTAACTCAGTTGAAGCTTCGTCGCAGCTACATCGATACTCATTTTCTTGCCTATTCTATCAACCAAGCGAGAATAAGTAATCTCCTCATATTTTCCTTTCATCACTAATGTAAAAATATTTTGATCTCCACCATGATCAAAATGTATCACCACAGCTCCATTACCATCCATAGTTCCTGAAAAGAGTTAAAACCAACATTAAAACTTACAAATTATATCAGTTATACGGGTTCTACTGTCGATAAAAGACGGGTTAAACTAGTATTACCAGTTAGACTAGTTTGCAAGAAACAATCATTCTAAGTTATACGAGTTATACTAGTTCGTAGTATGACTTGTCAAATAACTACTAAGAGTTATACAAGTTTTACATACCCTTATTCAGTGTTACTTCTAGTTGTACCAGGTTTACTAGTTTAACGTTATAAGAGGAAGTTCCAGTTGTACTAGTTTTATTTTTTTGCAGTTTTACCAGGTTGACTAGTTAAACGTTTCCTAAATCCTATATCACTAATAGTAGGAACCTGAGTTGTACTAGTTTTACTTTCTGTAGTTGTACCAAGTTGACTAGTTAAACGTTTCGTATAACCAATATCACAAATTCTAGTTATCTTAGTTGTACTAGTTGTTCTCTTAGTTAGTTTTACTAGTGTAACCGTTTTGCTAATGACTTTCCAATTAAAAGTTGTACCAGTTATACCGATGCCAAAAACGATTTAATCTACAATGTCATGATTCATACTATAACAACACTATATTAAACCTTGAAACCTGACTTATAACGGTAACATATGTATTATGGAACTAAAAAGAAACAGAAAACAAATAAAAAAAGGAAGAGAGGCAGAGAAGAGTGAGAGAGAAGGAGAGGGAGAGAGTATATGTTTACCAAGCGATTTCAAGACCAAGGACCATGCACATTTGTTGTTTCAAGGTGTTCTAAGCTGTAGAAGAACCCTAAGAGGCAGAATCAAAGGTTCGTGGATTAAAGGTTGAAGAAGAGAGCTTTGGTTGGTGAAGGTAATGAATTTTCGTGTTTGTTGGGATGGAGTAATGAGGAAGAAGATGAAGATGGGAGGGAATTAATGGGGGGGGTTTATTTTATTATTTTTATTCATTATTTTCTTTTATTTTCGAAAATAAATCAATGGCCAAGATTAAAACCCTCTCCCTCAGATCCAACGGTTCACACTCTCTTTTCATTAATGGCATTTCTGTAATTTTGCATGAAGTGTCCCCTTATAGATCACAAGTGTCCCTTGTAGACTTGTTTTGGGGCTTTTGTCCCATTACAGATCTTTGTCCGGGAGAATGAGAGAGCTCAGAGGATCAAATTCTCCCGTAGCCCTAAAGGCGATGACAAAATCTATTATGGCCCTACTTTTGATTTTTTTTGTATGCATTTAAATTTAAATCGGAAAAGGTGTAAAACACCCAAAAAACGTAAAATTTAAAGTTAATTACAGATCCAACCAGAGATCCAATCAAATCTACCCGAATCCAAATTCTGACCCGATATTCCCTAGATTCATAAACCTAAATCACGACACCAATCTATTTTCCATTGATCTAAGATCTACCATCAAACAAAACCCAAAACTAAAACCTTAATTCTTCATCATCTGCAACATGCCTCTGAAAAAGAAGAATACCACCAATGTTTCACCGGCAAAAAGGAAGAAAGGTACGGATCTGGTGGCCAAGAATAAAGAAAAAAAGGAGTCACCGGTGAAAAAGAGAACAAGAGATGTGGAGACGGTGGAGAAAGACAATTGTGACGACAGAGGCTCGTCATCAAAGAGAACACGTCGTTCGAATCAGAACCAGGAGAGAGAGCTTGAGGCACCGCCACCGCATTCCACAACGGCTCCAGCTGTGAATGACTTGGCGGAAACAGAGCGTTTGCCGCACTCTACAGCGGCTCCAACTGATCATGTGACGGACCGACATGAGACAGAGAGACCACCTCCACGTTCAACTATATCTCCAACTCAGCCAAGTCCTCCACCTTCAGGTTCTTCAACAAGAACAACTTCTCCAGAGCTATAAGAAGAAGTGGAAAAGGAAATTGGGTCTACTAACACTGGCACACCTCAGGTATAACTAATAAATATAGTATAACTATGTTTAAAATGACAGCTACCACTTAAAAAAATTAAGTAGTTGAACTCTGAAGGATTATTAAGTGTTGACTAGTACAGTTACTAGAAGATTAAAGTGTTGGACTAGTACAACTATGAGAAGTTACTGTGTTGAACTAGGAGGAGTTTTAGCTGTTCAATAAGAATAACTAAAATATTGACAACTAATTCAACTAGTATAACTAAAATGAGTTACTCTAGTTGAACTGGTACAAGTACATGAGTTTAATTATATAAAATATCGAACTAGTACAGTTATCAGAAGGTTAAAGTGTTGAATTAGTAGAAATATAAGGAGTCTAAGATGTTCAACTAGTATACCTAAAATGTGAACAACTAATCCAACTAGTATAACTAGGATGAGTTACATTAGTTGAACTAGTACAAGTAGATGGATCTTAGTAGTACAATTATGAGTTGTACTAGTACAACCTGGTACAACTAGAAGATTTTACCTAATATAACTATGAGTTGTATACCAGTTGTATAAGAAAGCTAAAATAGTTTAATTAGTACAAGTAGGAGCCGTATAACTAGTTAAAGGATAAAAAACTAATTGAGTGGAACTGGTATTACTGGTACGACTGTAGCTCATCATAAGTATTACTGGTATTACTGGTACGCTATAGCTTGTAAAAATTGTACAACTATAACTTAATATTGGTGTATTTTTGCTTTTTGTTTTGCAGGATGCTGAGGAAATAGCAGTAAACCCCATTAGACCAAATGAGTTTTGCTTCAAAGCTGAGGATTATTGGAAGTCTTGTAAGCTTCAATCAAGATGCCACCAACACAGATTCATAAAAACCCTTGAAAAGTTAAATGAATCAGAAAAGAGGTGGTTTTGGGAACACCCCCAGTTCAAGCACCTAATCCACATGGTTTGCAGTCCAACTAGAAAGGTAATGGGAGTGTGGATGATGTTAATCCGAACCATTGCATCGCCTAAGCGTAGACAAGCATGGTTTGTTGTGAATGGTATTCCTATTCGGTATTCCATCAGGGAGCATGGTCTCATCTCAGGTTTATACTGCCACCAGTATCCTGAGAATTATATGAGTGGGTTGAGCATGAAGTTCGCAGAAAAGCACTTTAGAAAAATGTTCATTAAAAAGCTGAAATTTCAGAAGAATAAGAAGAAGAAGAAGAATCTAGAGGAGGAGGAATTAAAAGTGACAGTTATGGATGTGGAAGAGAAGCTCTCACAAATGAAGCTTGATCGTACCAATGACCGATTGAAGATGGTTATTCTTTACTTTTTGGCCACAGTTTTACATGGAAGATCCAAAGTTGGAAGCTCCATCGACCCTTTTCTTCTCCAAGTTGTTGATGATCTAGAGCTGTGTGAAACGTTTCCATGGGGACGTTTCACGTTTGATGACTGCATCAATGAGATCTTCCATGCGAAGGATCATTTTAAAAAGGGACTGCCAAAAAAGCCGAAATGGACATTTCCTGGATTCATCAACCCTTTAGAGGTAAATTTCCTAAATATGTTAGAGGAATATAACATGTGATATATGTACTAATTTATTTTTCTGAAATGGTGTACAGATATTGGCCTTTGAATGCATTTCAGTCCTGAAGGCAGAATTTAGAGAACCTGTGCCAAACCACGAGCCCACTTCTCCAAGAATGTGCAAGTGGAAGTTCACATCGTCGGGGACAACAGGATATCCATTGGAAGACATTTATAAGACTCTTGGAAACACTGAGGTGAAACATTTAGTAAGATATTTGAAGAAGTTCAGTAAAGTTAATAATGCTTAATCTGTTTTTGTTTTTGTATTTCAGGAAATTTGTAGCATATTGACACCAATTGAACGTGAGCAAGACCTTCTAAATGAGATTATGGATGAAGGATGTTGGGAAGATGTGGAACTTTTAGATGATGGTGATGGTCATGATGCAATTGTTGATGGATGGAATAAGTTCATAGTTCGTGAAGGTAAGAAGATATTTTGGGAGGATATCTTCAAGGCAGATATTGAGTCTCGAAGTCTAGAGATAGACCAACAAGAAGAAGAGCAACTAGAGGAGGAGGAGCATGAGGGTGGTAACGAGCCTGAGAGGATTCATGGTGGAGAACATGTGGCAGACTTTGAAAGTTTAAAAGAGATGGTGATGAAGAAGCAGCTGCAAAGAAGGTTGAAGAAGAAGCTGCGAGAAAAGAAGCAATGAAGAGGCCAAAGAGGGTGTTAAAGCCTTCACACTTGCACAAATCTCCTTTCGTTAAAAAGTGATCGAATTTGTTGCTTTTGTTATGATTCTCAATCACTTGTTGCTTTTGTTAGGAAACTTGGCTGTGGCTTTTGTTAAATTAGATCCTTTTAAAATTTCTACTTATGTAAACCTTGTTTCTTTTGCATTATGAAAATTGGAAGAATTGGATTTACAGCTGTTTTTAATTTAATTTTAGTAATTTGCAAGTATTAGATATAATTGGTTTTATTGGTTTTACTAAGACTAAATTGTTAAGAATGGTATAACTAGTACAACTAATAAAAATATTGAACAATTAGCATAAATAACATGTGTAAAACATGAGACACAACAAAGTAGCATTTATAAAACATGATAAACGTGGTAAACATAGATAACACGTAGTTGTACCACTTTATGCAGTTATACCAGTACTTAGTTGTACCAGTAAACCAGTTATACCAGATAGCACATAGTTGTACTTTTAGAGCGAAAATGAAAATATTAGTTGTACGAGTTAAACATTATGATTTCACCAGTTGTACCACTTATTTAGGTTTACTTACATGAGCCCAAGTATTATGGAAGCATAGCAATTGTAAAAATACGTTCTATATATGTTTTTAAAAATAACTTGGATAAAGATGTAAGCAAATCCTAAAAGTATAAGGTAAATGAAGCAAAAATATGTCATGGTGTAATAACTATTCAAATATTTTGTTAAAGTTCTTCGTAACTTAATATTAACCATTCTAAACATTAATCACTTTGTCCATTTGATTTCTATTTGCATACTAAATATCATATGGGATCTTTCAAATTATAAAATCAAATAGTTGTACTAGTTAAACTAGTATTTCATGCCTAGTATATATAACATAGTTGTACTACTTGTACCAGTATTGCTTAGCTTAGTTGTACCAGTTTTACCACTAATACGAGACAAAAACATGACTGGTATGTTATATGAAGTTTTACCAGTTCAACCAATAATACCTGACGGAAACAATACCTTACAAATTTGTTCCAAGAAAAATTTAAAACCACATAAATAACATCTCTAACACATAAAAAAGTTCTGCAACACATAAGAAAGTTCCATAACACATAATTAAGACTCATTCAACATTTTCCTCGTTGTCACTTTGCTCGTTGCCACTTCCCTCGTTATTACTTCCGTCGTTGCCACTTTCCTCGTTGCCACCTCCGTTGCTGCTTTCTTCGTAACTAGTTTCTTCATAGTCGCTGTCGTCACTGTCATCTTTGTCACTGCTGTGACCTATCCACTCCGAGAATGGTGGATAACTTTTCTTTCTCTTCCTCCTAGATTCTCCTGCAGATGGGAATCTAGTAACTTGTAATCTTCCTTTCTTTTTTTCCACATACGGCGGTAAGACAACCTGAGTCTGTATTTCTTCAGGAACTTGCCAAGTTGAATGATGAGGCACTGGATATACTGTCCTACAGTATGCCAATGTCCACTGCTCCATCCAGTAATATTTAGAATAATAATTTTCAACCAAATCCTCCAATGGCACATCTTTTGTAGTTCCTGCATGCCTCAAGATAGCAGCAAGTGCATGCACACAAGGATAGCGGTCAATTTCAAAATGCCTACAACTGCATTTTCTGTTGACTAAATTAACCAAATAACCTTTTACGTCCTGCCCGGTAATATTATACACAAGCTCAAATGAGTTTAGCACTTCCACATGGAGTGTTTTTGCAATCGTAAAATTCTCATGCAATTCAGTGTGCACACGTGGGACAAGCAATTGCCTTTGTGGTACGCTTATAGAAAGCTGTCGGTATTTGTTAAACCATTCTATAATTTTCCCGAGGATCTCATCAATCAATGGCAACAACGCATACTTCCTTTGATCCTTAAAAACACCGTTCATAGATTCAACAGTGTTGGTTGTGTCTATGTTGTACCTTTCTCCGAGAAATTGAGATCGAGCCCATTTTGTCTCATGAACACTCTCATCCAGATAGTCCGCAGCCTGAGGAAATTTTCTTCTGAAATCGTTGTGTTTTCTTCTAAACTCTCTCTCTGTATAAATACCAGCAATTTTTTTAAACTTATGGGAAACCACATCTTTCCTAACATTACTGCATGCTCCTTTCACATTATTAGATAAGTGATATATGCAATATCCATGGATAGCCAATGGGTACACTTCGTGGACTGTCTTGATGATGCTTTGGTTTCTATCAGTACAGAATACAAGCTGAGGATCATCCGGTATCAATGTTTTCAATATAGTCAAAAACCACTTCCAACTTGCATTTTTTCTCACCATCAACTACAGCAAAAGCGAGGGGATAATGATGATGATCTGGATCCTGAGCAGTGGCAATAAGAAGCACTCCTTTATACACACCCTTCAAGTGAGTTCCATCCATAATTATCACTTTCCGCATGGATTGAAACCCTTCGATGCAAGCTCCAACCGCAAAGAACATGTACTTAAACTGGTTCTTCTCATCCACTACTAATCGTGTAACAGTATTAGGATTCAACCTTTCTAACATGTACAAGTAAGATGACAGTCTTGCAAAACTCTCTTGTGGATTACCACGCACATCATTGATAGCTTTGTTTTTTCCTCTCAAAGCCGTAGAATACGAAACCCTAACTCCTCGTCTGTTATGAACCAAATCTATGAGATCCTTTGGTGCCGGAGTTTTGTATTTTCCAGGATAATCAGCGTGCAACACAGATGCGACCATGCTTGGTGTGCCTCTTTTCCCCTTCCTGGTTGCACTTGCATCAATCCGAACGCAAGTATGCATCTTTCGATATGTCCTTATAGAGAAAAAATCTGAGTTATGCAACTTTGCAGCTCGTAAATACCATTTGCAACCAACCCCACGACATTTTAATACGTAGAGTCGAGGTTTTGACTTCACTATATCAACCTCAAAACAATTCTTGTGCACAACTTTGTCCACTAAATATCCTCACTTCATGCTTTGTTTCAAATTCTTGATGCAAAGTCATGTCAATACCATCATCCCACTCCACATTTAAAATTGGTGTTTCTGTAGGTGTAACAACCGACAACTCCTCCAAAGCATGCATTTCATCACTCACTTCATTGGTTCTTTCATTCCCATCGTGTTCAATATGAGGCATAGTACTCAACTCCTTCAGACCGACCATGTCACCATTATCTCTAGCCTCATTCTGAATTTCTTCATTCCTAGAAAACATTTCATTACTTTGGTTTTCTGACACAGATTGTGTGAGCTCAACGTGCAAGACACTTCGCCGCTGGTTTTTATCAACTTCCAATAAATATCCCAAAACATCTTCATCATCCATGATATAACATGGCCTCTTATGATCCATTGTCAACGGAAAGTAACTCATTTGAATCTTGCTTGCACCTACATCGATCTTCATCTTCCTGCCTATTCTATCAACCAAGTGAGAATAAGTCACCTCCTCATAACTTCTCTTCAACACTAAAGTAGAAACATGTCGGTCTTTACGATTCCATCGAACTTCATCTCCCACATCTGAATAAGTACCCCCATGATCAAAATATATCACCACACTTCGACTATTATCCATAGTTACCTGGAAAAAAAAGAATCAAGATCACTTAGCAGTTTTACCAGTTATCCTAGTTCTATCGTATAAGCCTTGCCAACCATACCAGTTATACCAGTTACACTTGTTATACCGTTAAAAAATTATATTAATAATACATGTTATACTATATTTACTTGTCACATGACTATTAACAGTTATATAAGTTGTACCAGTGAACCTATTATATATATTATCAATAGTTGTACTTGTAAGACTAGTTGTACTTATTAATGACAGTAACACTAGTAGTATTAGTTAAACAAGTTTTGACGTTACCTTAGTTGTACCAGGATGACCATCTTCGATAAATAACTTTCTTTTACAAATTCGCGATTCTACTTGTATTTACATGATATATAACTTCAAAATCACTCTCATGAGTTTTCCTTTCTCATGGGTATCCTGGGTTCTAACATGATTTAACTGAATCTAACTTGAGAGAGAGAAAGAGAGGGAGAATGTGAGAATGATCAAGAGAGAGAGAGAGAGATATATACCCAAATTCAACACTATCCAAGATGAAAGAGTGGCCTCTGAAGTCTCTTAGGATTCGTCCAACTTCTGTTTCGTCTGTAAAGCAAAATGAATAAGAGAAAAGATGAAATGAGAGTTTGGTTGTTGAAGAAATTAAAGAAGAGGGAAGTTTTGTCGTTGAACAAATTGAAGAAGAAGATGATGGCTGAGGGTCCCACGAAGTCTAAGTCCAAGGAGAGAAGAAGAAAGAAATCGTGTGATTAGGATTGGTTTCATCCAAGGGTGTAAAATTATCCTTCATTAAGGGTATTAAGATAATTTTCTCTACTTGGGGCCATATAGATTGATTGTGGTTGTAGTAGATTTGATTATTGGCCTAGAGAGCCACTAGAGATCATTGTCCGAGCTCAGAGAGGGGAAGCCATATTACAAACGGTGAAGAAGGCGAATCGCGTGAAGAAAAGGCTATGCTAAAGCTGCAGATGTGGATAATTTTATTGACATGTCATGTTTCTACTGGCTAATTATTTTTGCAGACATGGACATGCTATATGTTGAGTAGATGCACCTTTTAATAGTGTTAGATTTTTAAAAATTCTTCCTATAAGTGTATGTTATCTTCAAGAATTTGATTTATATGTATATTTTGAAAAATAATATTTAATAAACAAATCTCTTGAAAATTTACTAAGATGTTTTAAATTTTTAAGATATCTTTCTAAAATAAACATATTAAATTCATAATGGTCTTTAGAACGATTTTATACATATTTAAGAATATCTCATTAAATTTAAATATAATTCAGGTTTAATAAGAGAAATATATATTCATGAATTTTGTTCTTAAATATACCTTCAAAATGTTTTTTTAATATACATTTCGAAGGTTTTCCTAAAATTAAATTCTTGAAGATATCACATGCATTTGGGAAGGTCTTTCTAAACGTTCTTAAGAAAAGTTATTTTCTATAACATTTTGGAAATATTTAATTATTTTATTTATTTTTATATATCTATAAATATAGGTATAATTGTCATTTAGTTCTTTAATTTTTGTTTTGGTCATTTGGGCATTATCTTCTATTTTGTGATAAAAATATTTTAAAACTATTTTAAAGATTTATTTTAAGAAAGAATATAGATAGAAAATATAGAAAAAAACTACGAAGAAACACCAAAGACTTTCCTTAATAAAGCATATTATTTTTTGTTGACAAAAATAACATATTATTTTAATTATTTTTTTTCTTTTTTCTTAATGATTAAATTTATACCAAATAATAGAGAATTGAGTTATTCTACTTTAGAGTTACTCTTTTTTTTTATTCATTCTTATTATATATATAAAAAGATCTCAACGGGCTTACAATAGAAAAAAATCTAACCGGCTCAAATCTAACCACAAAAACACTGCTAGAACAGAGAAAGCCAAGTACCAAGAGGAGATAGATTTTGGGAGAAAGATGAATCATTACGGGAAGTTCTTGAAATAGGGTCAAGTCTGAGTTTTATGGTATCTTTGATCTCAGAGATAATAGCTGCAGGAGGTGTGGAGATGGATGAATGAATCCTAGCATTCCGTTCTCGCCAAACAAGATACATAGAAGCTTGGTAGAGGAATCAACAAATGAGATTTATGTGACTGTTGGGGAAGGGTTGAGCCATCCAATCCAACAGAGCTTCAAAGGAATGAAGAGGGCTTAGACTCATATGATTGGTAAAATACTGACAAACGGAAGAACTATAAGAACACTAAAAGAACAGGTTCTCTCTAGTTTCCTCACCATTGGAGCATAGGACACATGCAGCAGAACGTCTAAACCCCACTGCCTCATCCTATCTCTTGTGGCCAAACGATGACAAACATTTACCCACGTGAACAAAGCGTGTTTGGTAATGTGCCCCAAAAACAAAACTTGCTTATGCCAATTCACTTCAGGACTAGGGGAAAAGGTACGTCCAGGTGGTAGTAGTTGGAAACTTAAAAACAGGCTCGTGATTGCCAAATTTCCAACCATATCTATCATAACACTCTGAGCGAAGAACTGGAGCTGCAGGAGGGAGACACTGTTTTAGGAGAGATATCAAGGAATTCCTTGACCTAGAAGCCATGATCCACCAATCTCCATTCCGAAGGCCTTCAGCTACCATAGCTTGTAGCGGCAAGCCAGTGATGCGAGGAGCCTCAGGGCCTAGAAGTTCAAGTAAGGACCCCAATTCTGTCCACGAGTCATGCCAAAATCTGGCAAATATTCCTGAGCCAAGTTCGCAGACAATAAAGGGCCTTGCCATGTCTCTCAGCTTAAAAATAGCTTTCCACAACCAACTCCCATGCCTTCTATAGTCAACCTCCCAAAATTTTGAATCTCCAATCAGATTAACATGTACCCAATAAACCCAGAGATAACCATTGTTAGAATGAATCAACAAACAGCTTCAACGCTAATACCTTGTTCCAGTCCGCTAATCTCATTAACCCAAGACCGCCGCTTTTTTTAGGAGTACAACTATTTCCCAAGATACTTTTGCTCATACTTTTCAAACCCTTATACAGTCGTCTGGGAGAATAAAAATAGCCGCCCATAAAGATATAACTGAGCAGAAAACTGATATGATGAGAACAAGACGACCGGCGAAAGACATGTGTTTAGTAGTCCAAGACCTGAATCGAGAGGTAACCCTGTCCAGAAATGGTTGGACGTCTGTTTTTTTCATCTTTTTTTTGCAAAAAGAGGGACTCCCAAATACCGCACTGGAAGTGAACCTTGCGCTACTCCCACTCTCCTGGAAATATCCCTACACCGAACATTACTGCCTCCATCGATCATCAGTCAGTTTTTTCATGGTTCATAGATAGACCCGAGACCCAACTAAAAGCCTTAATAGTTCTGATAATTCCCCGTAAGGAATCCTTCGATCCATCGAAAAATACTAGAACGTCATCGGAAAAGCTGAGATGTGTTACCAAAGAAGCATTGCAGAAGGGATGAATTCCAAAGGTGTTGTATATGGCCCCTTTGTCCAAGAGTCTGGAGAGGATATCCATAACTAGAACAAAAAGGAGTGAGGAAATAGAGTCCCCTTGCCTCAAACCTTTTCCTCCACTGAAGTATTTGCTAGTTCACCGTTGACAGCCACACTATAAGAGGTCGTTGTAAAACATTCCTTAATCCACTCTCTGAAAATGGGAGGAAAATCCAGCGCCTCCAGAATCTTCAGCAAAAAACCCCAATGAACATTATCATAAGCCTTAGACAAGTCAATTTTTAGACAGCCACGAGTCGTGATGCCTATTTAGACGAAGTCAAAAACAAGTTCAGAAGCAAGGAGGACGTTCTCGCACATGATCCTACCTTAAACAAACCCTACTTGATTCAAGTGGATCGCATCACGGAGAATACTGCTGACCATGTTTTTGATAATTCTTGCAATGACTTTATAAACTGTTGAGCATAGAGATATCGGTCTGAACTGTTTAAGAGTATCAGCGCCAGTGACCTTAGGAATAAAAGAGATGGTTGTGGCAGTAAATTTCTTGAGCATCCGACGGCTTGAAAAGAATTCTTGAACATCCCCTATTTTATCAGGACCAACAATAGACCAAGCTTCCCAGAAAAACTCAATGGGAAACCCATCCGGACCTGGAGCTTTCTTTACTCTTTGGCATACCAAATATGACGGAAGTAATCTCTTCAGCCGTAGGGATCGCAACAAACTTCTCCACCTTATGACTGGGAAACCGATAGGGCAGAATAACTTTAAGTTCCTAAACCGTAAAAGGCTGAGTCTCCATGTTTTCCCGACCCAAAATTTCCTAAAAATAGCTATTGCTGTGCTCTTAATTGCCTCTTTCTGATCAATCCGGTGATTATCATCATCTATCAAGTACTTAATCGCATTCCTTGCTTGATGAGCAATGACAGATTTATGATAGAAAGTAGTATTTGCATCTCCTTATCTAATCCTTGATTTTTTCTTGAAATAAATTCCTTCGGCTATTTCAAAGAACCTCCACTTCTTAAGTGCCACAAACTCTTCACAAAATAGGGAATCAGAAGGTTGGGTTGACAGGCGAGATTGGATATCCTCCAGGTTTGACAAAGCATCACGAGCCTTCTGCTGAATATTACCGAAACCGTCCTTATTCAACTTTCTGCATGCTTTCTTGGCATGATTTAAACTCTCGCCCAAAGAAAAGAGCTTGGATCCCACCGAGATTTCAAGATCCCAGGCTGCTTTTATATCTGTCAAGAATCCCAGGTGCAGAGCTAGGAATGAGAAATACTTGAAACTAGTCTTTTGGCTTCTCAGATTAACCTTCAAGTTCACCAAACTTGGAGAATGATCATAGTCTCCATGACAATCAGAAAAAGCATACACTTCAGGGAACTGATCCCTCCATTTCTCATTTACTAAAACACAATCCAGCTTGCGGAGGATAGGATCCTCTAGACGTCTATTATTCCAAGTAAACCGTGTACCTCTTGATTTAAGATCCACTAATTCACTCTCAAAAAGGCAATCTTGAAAATCTTCCATACTACTAACAGGGAGAGTAGATGGACTAATGGAGTAGTGTTCATCGGAGGTGAGAAATATGATTAAAGTCCCCCATCACTATGGCTGGAAGATTCTTAGCTGTAGGAAAGTTACAAGTATCCTTAAGCTCTGCCCATAATTCTCTCCTTTGAATAGCCGTATTATACACGTAGACAAAAAAGGTAGTGAAAGCAATATTGGAGACACGATCAAAGACACCACAAGTAATTGACTGAGCTGATCCGGAGTATAAAATAAGAGAGACACTTGGGTCCCAAACTACCCATAAATGACCTCCCTCTGAGTGAAGGTAATTATTATCTGATCTCCATCCTGGCACGACTGAATGAATTATGGAGCTAGCATTCTATTCTCTAACGTGAGTTTTCAAAAAAGCGCCTACAAAAGGCTGGTTAGTGTTGACCCATCTTCTAACTGACGGTTGACAATCCGAATTATTAATACCTCTTATATTTCAGAAAAATATCTTCATATATACGTAGAAGGGGGAAAGCTGAGCTTTCATAGATGAATTTTCTTACCCAAGGCTGGACCTTGAGCTCGAATCCTGAATCGTAGAGCTTTTGATACTGATGATGCTGGAGAATGCCACAACTCACCTTGTTTCATAGCCCTCTTACACTGCTTTGAAACACTTGTTTGCCATGGGCCACCATCATCTGGTTCCAGAGAAGTCTTAGGATCACTATCAGATGTGAGAGTCTTATGGGTTTCTGGGGCTTCTTTCTCTAGAAGGGTGTCATTTAGCAGTACTTTTCGATCATAAGTAACGGGGTCAGTGGGAACAACAACGGGCTTCTCTTTCTTGATCTGACTTCCAGATAAAGCCACATTTCTTCTACTTTGTTCCTCAGAGGATACTCATTCTCCTTTAGTTTCCATCGAAACTGTGGAGATGTCCTCAATATGTGACCTGGGGTTGTCTAGACTCCTAGCTCTCGCTCTAGCTCTTGACCTGGAACGGAAATTTCTTCTGCGAAGAGTGTTTTTACTGGGACCTGAGCTATTGTTACTTAGCTGATGTGCATGCGCTTGTTGGTCTTCTTTTTCACCAGCTAGCATAACCTTTGTGTTAACAGTGGCAACCTCTGAGTTAGTTTTAGGCTGCTGTTGAAACCCCAAATGCTTCTTCTTTTGATGGGCTCGGGGCACCGATTGAGAAAATGCCCAAATCACCCACAATTCCAGCACTGAGGTGCAGTCTTGGGTATTGAGCTCTTATTCTTACTGAGTGACCAACTGAGTCCCTAACTTCTAGAGGGAAAACTTCCAAATCAATCTCCCCTTTAACCTTCGTGTCACCAAAATGATACGGGTCAAGCCGCGAGTGTCAGTATGCAGAGGTTCTCCTATTCCGCTAGCTATCACACTAATACCATCTAGGGAATAAAGTTGAGTGGAAACGTTTTTCAGGATGACCCAAGTAGAAGCTGAGGTAAGCTCTTGAGGAGCGAGATTGGCATCTGGTGACCAGGGGTAAACTGAAAAAGCACAGTGGACTGTCTGCCAATAACCAATTTGTAGGACTCATTTTCTGGTTTGAACCGCAGGAATGAAGATGAGGCAGGATGTAGGTGAAATTGTGCGGATTGTAATTTTCCAAACTTTCCCCAAACTGGGTTTAAGTCATCAAAGATATTCTTTGCTGGAGCAATGGATCCATGTAAGGAGCAATTATGTGACCGTTCCATAAATCTGAGTTGTATAGAAAGACTGATTCTGGAGTTTGAACCACCGGCGTGTCGTCTTCCAAGAAGATAGGAGACGATATCTTCCTTAGATTTCGAAGAGAAGACTTAAACTGCTCTACATAGGAGGGTGCGGTGGCATAAGATATCTCTGTTGGAATTGAGGATTTTTGGAGCTGATGAGCAGTTTTGTCAAAAGACGAAGCCGACGGAGACACAGACGTCGCGGCGATGCAACTCGACGAGTGAACAGACGGGGAATGTAACAAATCAATCAGATCTGAAAAAACCAGCGGATCTGGGGAACGAGATGGAGTGGCGGAGGGTGATGAAGGAACCATAGTCAAGACAGAAGAGAAGTGAGCAGTTACCGGCGAAAAAAACTTCTCATCAACCGGCGTAAAGCCAATCAACGGTGTAGAGTAGGAAGGAAACCCTAATTGCACTAATGTGTTACTAAATTAAAATCATATCGATCAAATATGGTTCACAATTATTTTGAATTTTTAATATTTTCAATCAGGCAGCAACAATTTATAACTAAAAGCTTACAATCTCTATGATCTGCATATTCAAATATTTGAGTTTTATTAATTTAGTTTTTTGTATAAAATAATACCAATTAAACAGTAACTAAAATAAAATATATATTTATTTTATAATGTGTAATATTAAAGTAACATTGAAAAGACCAGAGAGAACACTACCGACAAATATGATCAATTGTCAGCTTTCACGACGATGGTTATCCATCTCGCCAAATAAGTTTCAAGTTTGGTTCTTTTTTTTTTGAACCACTGTTTCAAGTTTGGTTCAAAATTCAACAAATGCAGGCGAAATAAAGAATGATTTAGCTCAATATACCAAAAGAAGAAGATATTTAGGGATTTACCATATTTTAGGAGGAAAAATAGTGATGGAGGAAAAGAAAGAGAAGAAAGAAATATAGTATGAAACTAAATAAGGTGTTTTGTGTGTGTATGGAGTGCAAATCTTATACAATAAAGTTAAGTTTTCTCCCTTCTTAGGGTGTCCAACTCAGCATCATAGGGTGGGGCAAAAAAAGCCACGTCAGCAATTAACTATCAGAAACAAACCGAAAATGTGGAGTCTGTGCGTGCCGGTTAAAGGGTTGATTATTAAGCCGGGTTTCTTGAGGGGTTTAATTGGTTGGGCTTTTTGTGTTTACG
>CAKOAT010416265.1:220822-266421 GCA_932364175.1 Eruca vesicaria subsp. sativa | reverse complement strand
ACAACGACCACAGCTACGTCCGGAAACTCCAAAGTAATACATACACGAACACAAGATTTCCAACTATGAATAAAAAATGAAGAAAATAACAATTTCTTCACCTTTTTATTCATCTTTACATAAATAAATTTCAAAATTCAAAATTTATTTAAGAATACAATTTAAGAACCCGGCGCGTAGCGCCGGTATACCCCTAGTACTCTAAAATAAAAAGGTGATAAGTACATTTGTTGTTGTTTCTGTTTAAGTTTTTTTTTTCTGTTTAAAGTTAAATGTTTATGTTTAGTTTGGTAGGCAAAACATATATTTATTCTTCTGATATTCAATTTTGGTAGTTTTCTTTACTCATGTTTGAGACTTCTTCATGTATGTATGCAACAACTAAATCAAATAAACATAAACAAAAGTATTAGGGATAATGCATATTTGTATGGTGCTTAAAGCGGACAAAAAAATATTATCCCTTAACAATAAGTTATTTTTTATTATATTATATTAAATATGTAATCAAAATAGTACTAAATATTATTAAATTTAACGTTGTCTAAGAAGACATCATTTGTAGCTCATCTTATATGTTTCTTTTTTATATTTTGCAGTTTCACTTGAGTATTTTGTTATCTATTTTTGATGACCTTATACTATTAAAATATAAAATAAAATAATGCAAACCTATGATAAAAGTCACTTTAACATCAATTCCACTTTGTAAAATTTTATCAGAGTTTTGATAGTCTCATAGAATATTAGAACCTAGCTATAATCAAATTATGTTTGTTTGAATTTTAAAATTTCTAAGAATTCTACAAAAATTTGCAGAAAAGAGAAGAAATAAGAAGGAATAATAAAAGAGGATTTAACAAAAGATGCATCTATTCTTACTAAAATCAAACACAACGTGCTGACAAAAAAAAAATCACAATGAAACAATAAAACGAAGAATATACACAATTTCTTCAAGTTAATTGTTATAACATTTCTTGTTTACAGAAAGAAATAAAACATGAAAGAGGATAAATTGTCTCTTAACAATGTCTAGGCAACTTGTATGAAAATCGTTTGTATCTTTGACGATTATCAAAGCATAAAAAGAGTTATTATTATTTAATGAAGAAGGGAATCTTTAACAAAAGGGAAAAGATTGTTATTGTTATGAAAGAAGAAGAAAAGGAAGTACATGACTTTGAACTTGCTAACTGCGAGTCAGGATGATAAGTTCATATGACACTGCATTAAAGTGAACATTTCCAGGGGAGAGGGGTCTGTTGCAATTTTTCTCTCATATAGTGTCTTGATCGGGTGCTGGTCAGTTTGAGGGAGGCGAAGGCTCCGCTGTTATGAGGGAGTAATGTTCGCAGAAATGGATCCGAGTGTTGTTGAACTTTTTTCCTGAGATGATTTGTTTGGTATTCAGCGAGTTCCTTTTTGGTTTGTTCCAGGCGGTTTGCGATGGTTCGGTAAGCGATCTCTTAGTCAGGAGATTTATTAATGAGCGTTGAAACCATTCCCCTGAGTTCCCCAACTTTTTCCCGAGTTCGGGTCAAGTGGGTTAGAGATCTCGGTCACCCTGTTTGGGTCGGATCTTTGGATGTCGTTCGATCCGTCGTACGATTCCAAACTCGAGATCCGATTCGATCGGTGGGAAGGTTTCGATCTGAGACCGTACTCTTATCGGCGATCGAAATTCCAGTTGATGGAATCTGTTGATTTTGGATCGCGTTGGTGGCTTCATTGATGTTCGTTTGATCGACGGAAGCCGGATCGGTTCATAGCATGGTTCCAGCGGGATCGGCGTCGGTCGATCTTGATCGGGCTTTTTCGAAGTTGATTGCGTTGGGATCCATAATCGTGCTTAGAAATCTTAGATCGGGTACTTAGCAAGAGCGTTCTTCGTTTATCTTCTACACAGTTGGCGCCAAAATGTAGATCCTAAAATCCACACCAAGTATTTTATAGTGATCAAGAGTTTAATCTGAGGAAGACAAATGATGTGGGCAACGATGCTCTTAAAAAACAACGATACGATCGAAATTCGGTTGACAAATGGACTTTATTGAATATGGAATTTGATACAAAGTGGTAAACAAGATCGAGAACAACAATGAAAGAGGGAAACTATATGTGAACTAGAAATCTATGATGTGAGGTTGATGTGAATAGTAGGTTGCTCTAGGATTTTTCCGTATGTCCTGCTGCTTCGTTCTAACTTCTTTTTATAGTCTTCTTCTCTCTTAACCGTCTTTGCAATCTTCGGAATATTATTTTGACTTTGTCCTGTCCGATCAGAATCGGAACTCGTGATAAGCTCTCCTGGGCTTGGTCTTACTTAATTAGACACTGAAATTAGATCCAAAAACCTCTACAACCTTTTTTACAACTCTCCCAATACCCGGTTTCCAGCCTTTTGTTCAACTTTCTCCACAACCTTTGACTTAGGTCTCTCATATGATCTTCATAAAGGAGTTTTGAGACTTCCTCCACTGCTATTTCAGTCTCATCCAACTGGCCAGCATTCGAAGGAGTAGTGATATCTACCTCAGTACCATTATAGGAGAAGATGACATGCAAAACTCCATTGGGTTCTTTTTTTTTTTTGCTTTGTCGGTAGATTCTCACTTGGAGACTTGGAGATAGATTCAATATGAGAAAGCATTTGATCCATGGATCTCATATGAGAGGTTAAGCTTAAGAAGTATTATTATGTATAAATCTTTGAACATATGATCTAGATGGATAAGTTTACGTGTCTTGAACTTGTGTTGGTTTCAAAAAAAAACTTGTAATTTAAGAGATTAAACGGTATATATTGTTATAAAGATTTATCTTCTGTTATTTTGGATACGTTTAATTTATAAACTAAATAGTTTTTCACTTTCAAATTTCGGAAACTTGAAAATGTATCTCTTTTCATATGGTTTTGACCTTTTCAAAATCTGATTAAATCTTTGCTACTTGGATCAATTCAGCTTCTGCTTCACATGTGTTTCTTTTTATTGTATCTTTTTTTTTGTGATTCATTTATGCTGCAATGTTGTAATGATGCCTCTCTCCAGAAGAATAGGGAAGATTAAATGGAATGTTCTAAGAAACATAAAATAAAAAAAATTGTGAAACTTTATATATTGTTTTATTAAAGGGAATCGTTAAACGAAGAAGAAACTAAATCTGAGGAGGTGTGAAAACTTGTATATTACTAGCTATAGCTTAAAAACATGGGATAGCTTCAATACATCTTATCAATTCATCAGTTCGATATTCAGAAACTTTGGACCGGTGGGGGGAGGGGGGGAGAAGGGATATTCAACTAGGAGTTTAAGGTGATTTGTATTAAAATAACAAATCTACAGTTATTCAAACATGGATTTTTTTTTTAAAAAAGTATTAAAATATAATATTATTAAACTTGTCATTTCACAAAACATTATGAAATCAACTGTTATTGAACAGTTGATATTCAACTAGGAGAAGGGATATTCAACTAGGAGTTTATGGTGATTTGTATTAAAATAACAAATCTACAGTTATTCAAACATGGATTTTTTTAAAAAAATATTAAAATCTAATATTATTAAACTTGTCATTTCGCAAAACACTATGAAATCAACTGTTATTGAACAGTTGATATTCAACTAGGAGAAGGGATATTCAACTAGAAGTTTAAGGTGATTTGTATTAAAATAACAAATCTACCATTATTCAAATATGGATTTTTTTTTAAAAAAATATTAAAATCTAATATTATTAAACTTGTCATTTCACAAAACACTATGAAAACAACTGTTATTGAACAAAATTTAAGTTGGAAATTTTAGAATGTTTTTTTTAGTGTTTGAAACAATCTGTTAATTATCAAAATAAAAATTCAATTCTCATAGTTTAGAAGATGTTATAGAATTGTTTAACCAAATCATCCAAAATCTCAAAAATACAAAAAAAACTCATTAAAAATCAAATCACGCAGATTCAATTATTTTTCCTTTATAGTTTATTCCTTCTTATACAAGACAATATGGCGAAAGTTTTTCAGCGATTGAACTAATAAGAGCACCCACATTCGTAAACCGACGAAGGGGTTCACAGAAAATATTTTTTTATTATTTTTTTTTTTTACTTTTTTCTGTTTATTTTTCTAAAAAAAAAAAAATTAATGGGCCAATCGTGGGCCGCCACGTGGCGTGGGACCCACGAAAACTGCAATGAACCGGTTCACGGCAGACAACTTTTGTGACTCAGGTTCACAAGTTTTCTATTATTTTAATATATTTTTTTTTAGGGAAGCGTGTGATCCCTCCCTATAAAACCTCAATGTGCATGCTCTAAGAGGATTCGATGCGATAATAAATTAAAATGTAGACCCTAGATCTCTAACACGCTTTAAATATGTCATTTAGGTGTGGACGACAGATAATTCCTTTTGTAGTTTGCAACCTAACTTCAGAATTAATAAATGAATATTTCCACTTTGGTCATATATCTTTAACCGTATAACTAAATTAGAGTAGCGAAAGAAGTCCAACGGTAAAAGAGTAGTATTGATGGCGCGGCAAACGATCAAACAACAGATCATGCTGAAAATAATAATGTCTCACCAGAATTTCTCAGCATTAATTTCAACCTACAACAAACCTCTCCTTATTCAATGAAACCACATTTTGAAACACTCATGTTTTCTTATAAAGAGAGACAGCTCAGGGAATCACAACATCACGATTAGAATCAAAATCACAAGACACAAATTACATTATGGGACACCTCAAATGTCTTTTCACACTTCTCTTCTTCATAATAACTACATCTCTGGCAGTAACGTTTGCCGGTAAAATACCCGCGGTCATCGTGTTTGGCGACTCATCCGTTGATGCGGGTAACAACAATTATATCCCAACGGTCGCAAGAAGCAACTTTGAGCCATATGGACGGGACTTTGTTGGTGGGAAACCAACTGGGAGGTTTTGTAACGGAAAGATTGCGACTGATTTTATGTCGGAAGCCATAGGGCTTAAACCAATAATTCCGGCATACTTAGATCCTTCTTACAACATTTCAGATTTTGCAACAGGTGTTACTTTTGCTTCTGCTGCCACCGGCTATGACAACGCCACGTCCGATGTGCTGGTACGGACTTTTCTTTCCCTTGTATTTATGATATACGCTATAGTATCTGGTATGTTACATATATACATTGTCGTTATAGGCATTATTTATTATGATTCATGACACAGTTAATATCTATTAAAATTTACAAATCGTAAATCTAACAAAGATTTGTATTCTATCATTAAAATGTCTATATTAACATATGCGTATCACAGTATGTTAACTCTAATGTATATGAGGGAAAAAAATGAAATGTTTGATTTTTGACGACAATATTTTTGCATAGGAGATACAAAGCATTTCTTTTTATTAAATATTAAAAGAGGGGTCCAGCCAGTATAGTTTTTATTAAAAACTAATATCTACTACAAACGGATGAATAAATTTTATATATAAAATCATTTCGTTTTAGATGTAAGTTTTGAGAAATAAGAGTTTGCGATGATATTATTTATAAGAAGATGTTGTCTTTACATTTCTTTTTTTCATATTTTCATACAATCTACTAATTACATTCCGTTGATGGCGATTCTAGTCGGTTCTACCACTGTGGAAACAACTTGAGTACTACAAAGAATACCAAACAAAACTAAAAGCATACCAAGGAAAAGACCGAGCCACAGAAACCATAACCAACTCTCTCTACCTCATAAGCATAGGGACCAACGACTTCCTCGAGAACTACTTTGCGTTTCCGGGACGTTCTTCTCAATACTCGGTCGATCTTTACCAAGATTTTCTAGCTGGAATCGCCAAAGACTTTGTGAAGAAACTGCACGGACTTGGAGCTAGGAAGATTTCCTTAGGTGGATTGCCTCCAATGGGATGCATGCCTTTAGAGAGAGCCACCAACATTGGCACTGGAGGTGAGTGCGTTGGACGCTTTAACGACATTGCGGTCCAGTTCAACGGCAAGCTTGAGAGGCTTGTTGAGAAGCTGAGCAAAGAGCTTTCGGGTTCCGTCCTTGTTTTTTCAAATCCCTATGAACCACTTATGCGAATCATAAAGAACCCTTCCTCTTTCGGGTTCGAGGTGGCCGCAGCAGCTTGCTGTGCGACGGGGATGTTTGAGATGGGATATAGTTGCCAAAGGAATAACCCGTTCACATGTACAGACGCAGACAAGTATGTGTTTTGGGACTCATTTCATCCAACTCAGAAGACTCATCGTTTAATGGCCAATTTTCTCATGAACAACACATTCTCTCACTTCCTGTAATGATTTATATGTGTGTGTGTGTGTGGAATGGAGGATGGAGAAGAGAGTAATATAATTATTAGGGTGTCTACAGGCTTGCTTCGTCCCATATTTTTGATCCAATAATTCTGCACTTTGTATGTATTGAATTAGCTTTACTTTGTGTTAAATAGCATAACCTGTGTCTCTTCCCATATTTTTGATCCAATAATTATGCACTTTGTATGTATTGAATTAGCTTTACTTTGTGTTAAATAGCATAACCTGTGTCTCTTTCAAGATTATGGTGTGCCTACATAGCCTATTTTAGTAGACAAAAAAATGTAGCGCGTGTGTTTTTGTTTTGGTATTCTCTGTACAGTATGTTTCCATCTTGAAGGTTTGCTAAGAAATTTGGTTTCAAAGTGTGTTTTTTTTTCCACAGACCTTAGGCCGAATAAATTATAAATATAATTGAACTTGGCTTACACTTTTTTCGCTGAAGAGATCTATACTATTATTTGCGAAGTGATTTTTCGCAACTGAGCTCTCGCGTTAATAGTTATCGTGGTTAACATCATTTCTATCCTTAATAAAAATAGAAATTATACACAAAATAAAAATTAATTCTCTTAATTAGATAAGTGATTAAAACTAGTAATGATAATAAGAATTGTCCAAAATAAAAAAATATTTTAAAATAAGAAAGATACTTCATCTATATATTGTGTTGTTACCTTAAAATATCTTTTAATATAAAAATTTTAAAAATACAAAAGAATTAAAAATTATTTGATTAGATAAGTTATTAAAATTATTAATAATAAAAATAATTCAATATATAAGAAAATATTTTAAATAAAAAAGATAATTACTATATACATTGTGTTGTTATCTAAATAATATCTTTTAAATTAAATTTAAATAATCACATATTGTATAACTCTTAAATTTATATAATTATAATTTTTAAAAATATTGAGTGATTTCTAAAATTTATTTATTTATTAATAACAAATATAATGTACAGAACAAAATTTCAAAATATTTATAATACGTAATAGTTTCAAAACGAAACATAAACAATAAGTTATCATTATAGTTTTTAATTAGTAATATATGTATTAATAAATAGTTATAAAATTTTACGCCCGCATGAGCGGGTAAAACACCTAGTTACAAATTATATGATAATTAGTATTACTTCCCATAATTAATTTCACTTTTCATTCAAATTATCAGATTATAAAATTGTAATGCTTATCATATTAAAATAATTATTACTTTATCACATATTTTCTAAACCAAGATAGCACCTTAGCACATAAGCTTAAAGTTGTATTAAGATATAGATTTCATAGAAATTAATTTTAAATGTATGTAATATGTGATTAAATCTCTTAAATTCCTATTTACATGCACACACATTTCATATCTGAATTATATATCGGCAGAAAATTTTATACTTCAAATAGTATATACATGATTACGTAGTAAATAGGAAATAACCGCACTATCAATTTCTAAAGTTTTGTTTTTAAGTTCATATCTTGTTTTGTTTCACAAAATCCTTTTCAAAAGAAATTTTGTTTCACAAAAGTTTGAATTATTTATCCTTCCTATATAAAAATATAAACAAAGCTGAGTTGCATCTATTTAAATTTTAGATATTATACTTATAAATGTAAATGCGTTTATTTTTCCACAAGAATATAAGCTTTTAACATTGAGATTAAATTCATATCTCTGATAGTAGTACTCTCTGAAACAAAGACATGATATAATTACAAATAGAAGTGTAATCTGATAAACTCTTCAACTTGACTTATGCAGAAAGAAGATATAGGATTATTTTCAGAAAATGAGAAGTATATATTAGAAAGAGATATTTGCCATACAAAAAACAACAAAGAATATGGAACGATAGAGAAAAGGAGAAGAATAAAATTAGATAATTAAAAATTGATTAAATGATATTGGGAGTTACTGAATTTTAGAACGTGTGATGATGATAATTACAGAAAAAGGGATTTTTTTTTTTGCAGTGACAATCAAATGAAGCTATGGTATGTTTCTTCAGATTTTCATACTCCTTCCGATTTATTTTAGTTGTCATTTTAAATTTAGACACACTAATTAATAAATCAATTAATTTTACATATTTTCAAAATAAAAATATAATTATCTATACACTTAACCATATTTTAACCAATAGAAAAATAGAAAAATAAATAAAACTAATAAATTCTGTATTGAAACTATAAAACGACACTTATTTTGAAACAATTTTTTTTCTCTAAACGACAAATAAAGTGGAATGGAAGGAGTAGTTGTTACTTGTTAGCCATATCTCTTCTAGAAACATTTTATGCTGCCTTAATTTTATCGATGATTCATCTTCTTTTAGATATGTTTTCTCCGTGTTAACATATATGTAACATAAATTTTTAAAAATATAATAAAAAAAAAACAGATAGGAAATTAATCTATTAATTTTTATATTATTCTCTAGGGGACTTGTAGTTGCACGAGAACGTGTAATTGATTACTCAGATTTTCCATCACTTTAATAATAACAATGAAGTACTTGTTGTTTTAGATGACGTGATATGGCTCCTGGTTTTAATACTTCAATAACAAATTAATTTTTTCTTTTTTGGTAAGGATAAAACGTAGATAAGACAATCAGTATATCTGCAAATTATATAGGAGAAAAAGAAGACAGTTTGATTGACGATGAAGAAGTAACGTGGGATTAAAATTCAGAGAAAAAAATAGAAAATTAAGCAGTTGAATAATTGCTTAAAAATAGGAGATAAAAAAATATTCAATATTTTATTTTTGTAAAACTTTGCCTAGTGTCATAACATAATTAGTCATATGACGTGTTTTAGTGTATATGATTAAGTATATAAAGGATAATTTAGCGAATTTAAAATATAATGTAAAGTGTTGTTCTATTCATTAATCCGATGATCGGTATATATACAAAGAGGATTGGCATACAATAACTTAGAATAGGAAATATTCTATTTAGCCTAATCCCTTAAGATATGGGAATATGTCATTATCCCTTTACCCCCCCCCCCCCCTCTCAAGTTGGTAATGTCATATTTCGGATTCTCAACTTGGATAATAAATACTGAAATGCAGGAGAGGGTAACGCCTTTGTTAGTAAATACGCCTTTGTTAGTAAATCCGCAGGCTGATTCTTCGTAGTAATATGCTGGGTTGTAATGAGTTTCGCTTGGACTGCATCACGAACCATGTGACAATCATTCTCCACATGCTTTGTTCTTTCATGGAAAACATGATTCCTAGCAATGTGTAATGCTGCTTGACTATCACAAAAGAGACGCATTGGTTGTTGATGTCGAAAGCCGAGCTGGTATAGAAGTCGCTTGAGCCATTTCAATTCGCAAGTAGTATCTGCCATGGACCTATATTCCGCTTCAGCGGAAGAGCGAGAAACTGTCCGTTGCTTCTTAGTTTTCCAAGAGACAATGGAGTCAACAAGTAAGACTACATATGCGCTGAGAGAACGACGGGTCAGGGGGCAAGCGGACCAATCTGAATCTGAGTATGCTGTTAAGCGCAAATCAGTGTTTGAGGACAGCATAATACCTTGTCCCGGACATCCTTTCAAATATCGAACCACCCGTAGCGCTGCGAGCCAATGATCCTCTAATGGTTTTTGCATGAATTGGGAGAGNCAAGTAAGACTACATATGCGCTGAGAGAACGACGGGTCAGGGGGCAAGCGGACCAATCTGAATCTGAGTATGCTGTTAAGCGCAAATCAGTGTTTGAGGACAGCATAATACCTTGTCCCGGACATCCTTTCAAATATCGAACCACCCGTAGCGCTGCGAGCCAATGATCCTCTAATGGTTTTTGCATGAATTGGGAGAGGATATGAACAATGTAACTCAGCTCAGGGCGTGTAAAGGTAAGATAAATGAGCCTCCCAACAAGCCGACGATACTTGCTCGGATCTTGTAGAGTTTTACTCTCGCCGAGGGCGAGCTTATGATTGAGTTCCGTCGGTACCGGAGCTGGTTTCGCTCCAAGTAATCCACACTCAGTTATGATATCCAGTGCATATTTACGTTGCGACACAAATATTCCCTCAGGTCCTGGTGCAACTTCCAACCCAAGAAAATACTTTAGCTTGCCCAGATCTTTCATCTTGAAACACTTACTCAGATAGTTCTTGAACCGCTGGATTGTCGCTATATCATTCCCAACTATGATAAAATCGTCGACGTATATCAGAATGTGTAAGCATATATTGTTCTGCACAAAAGAAAACAAGGAATAGTCCTCATAGCTTTGCACCGAAACCAAAGGAGACGAGGGCCTTACTGAGCTTTGCAAACCAACAGCGAGGAGACTGTTTTAAACCATATAAAGACTTTCGTAGACGGCAAACTTTAGTAGGGTCCTCTGTTTTAAAACCCGGAGGAAGTTGCATATATATTTCTTCCTCAAGGTCACCATGTAAAAATGCATTGTGAACATCCATTTGGTGAATCTCGACATTTTATCATAGTTGGGAATGATATAGCGACAATCCAGCGGTTCAAGAACTATCTGAGTAAGTGTTTCAAGATGAAAGATCTGGGCAAGCTAAAGTATTTTCTTGGGTTGGAAGTTGCACAAGGACCTGAGGGAATATTTGTGTCGCAACGTAAATATGCATTGGATATCATAACTGAGTGTGGATTACTTGGAGCGAAACCAGCTCCGGTACCGACGGAACTCAATCATAAGCTCGCCCTCTACGAGAGTAAAACTCTACAAGATCCGAGCAAGTATCGTCGGCTTGTTGGGAGGCTCATTTATCTTACCTTTACACGCCCTGAGCTGAGTTACATTGTTCATATCCTCTCCCAATTCATGCAAAAACCATTAGAGGATCATTGGCTCGCAGCGCTACGGGTGGTTCGATATTTGAAAGGATGTCCGGGACAAGGTATTATGCTGTCCTCAAACACTGATTTGCGCTTAACAGCATACTCAGATTCAGATTGGTCCGCTTGCCCCCTGACCCGTCGTTCTCTCAGCGCATATGTAGTCTTACTTGNCTCTCCCAATTCATGCAAAAACCATTAGAGGATCATTGGCTCGCAGCGCTACGGGTGGTTCGATATTTGAAAGGATGTCCGGGACAAGGTATTATGCTGTCCTCAAACACTGATTTGCGCTTAACAGCATACTCAGATTCAGATTGGTCCGCTTGCCCCCTGACCCGTCGTTCTCTCAGCGCATATGTAGTCTTACTTGGTGACTCCATTGTCTCTTGGAAAACTAAGAAGCAACGGACAGTTTCTCGCTCTTCCGCTGAAGCGGAATATAGGTCCATGGCAGATACTACTTGCGAATTGAAATGGCTCAAGCGACTTCTATACCAGCTCGGATTTCGACATCAACAACCAATGCGTCTCTTTTGTGATAGTCAAGCAGCATTACACATTGCTAGGAATCCTGTTTTCCATGAAAGAACAAAGCATGTGGAGAATGATTGTCAAATGGTTCGTGATGAAGTCCAAGCGAAACTCATTACAACCCAGCATATTACTACGAAGAATCAGCCTGCGGATTTACTAACAAAGGCGTTACCCTCTCCTGCATTTCAGTATTTATTATCCAAGTTGGGAATTCGAAATATGACATTACCAACTTTAGGGGGGGGTAAAGCGATAATGACATATTCCCATATCTTAAGGGATTAGGCTAAATAGAATATTTCCTATTCTAAGTTATTGTATGCCAATCCTCTTTGTATATATACCGATCATCGGGTTAATGAATAGAACAACACTTTACATTATATTTTAGTAATCAAGAACAGATTTCCCATCTTGTTTGCAATTTGTAATCTCGTCTTGGATCTGATGTATGCGGGTTCCATTCTTGACGGAGAAGCGGAAGCGTAGATTTTCCCAGAGCTTTTGTGCTTCAGGGAAATGTGTGACTGTTGATCAAAGTTTAGGATCAATAGAAGTACGAATCCAGCCGACGATCATGGAGTTAGAAGCAAGCCACCGCGTTAGATCCGGTTCTGATTGAGGTTTGACAATTGTCCCATCAATAAAACCGGTTTTGCGTTTGGCTTGGAGAGAGTTTCTGAGCTCGGTTGACCACTTTGTATAGTTTTCTTGATTGAGTTGAACCGATGTAATTAGGGCTCCAGGGTTGTCGGATGGATGGAGATAGTATGGTGATGAGTCCATAAGCGTAGCCTGGTTTATCGCCGTAGAAGTAGAAGTAGACTCTTCAGCCATCGTTATGGATGGTGAGATAAGTAGAGAAGATGATCAACAGTGATCGAAAAAAAAATTTTAGGTTAAGATCTTTAGCTCTGATACCATAAAATATAATGTAAAGTGTTGTTCTATTCATTAACCCGATGATCGGTATATATACAAAGAGGATTGGCATACAATAACTTAAAATAGGAAATATTCTATTTAGCCTAATCCCTTAAGATATGGGAATATGTCATTATCCCTTTAGAATTACGTAAAATCCCTAGAATCTAAGCCAGCAGGATACAAACCATCCCTTGGAAACAGCAGCCGGCTGAACTAGAGGATTCTCTAGAAACACAAACATGACAACATAATAAGTGTTAAAGTACAAGAGCAAAGCAAATACTAGATCAGAAAACACAAGACACCTATGCAAGAGGAACCACCAAAAGAGGAAAAAGAGGAAAAGAGAGAACGGCACCTGTAGTTAAACTTTATTTGAAATAAATCAGTTCTCAATAAATAGCTACACATAGGATCTAACATAATGTTGAAGATGAAAAAAATCTATCATGTACATCGAATTCGTGCTTTCATCTCATACATGCCAACTTCAGGTTAAACAATTAATGCCATCTGAGGGGAACTGGAAAGCAACTCAAAGTTAGATCTAAGATGACTGGAGAAGATCGCACTCAAACCAACACAAATGCAACTCTGCCAGTTGCGGACCTCGCCACCATGATGATAACCATGATTTAAAACTTGATGGAGTGCAATGGGAAACAAGACACATAAAAAAGCAACTACTGAACGTCTGGATGCCCTAGCTGCCGTTTTCACACAACTTGCTGCTGACGACCAAGATACCAAAACAAAAGCCGCAACCACTCGAGCCGATCAAGTGAACCTATTGACCAGTTCGCTAACAGTTGCCTACCTCAATAGCATTGATCAACACTAATTCAACAGCATTGGTCAACAAACACGATCCGTATCAAAAAGCGGGAGTGAAATATTGGACTTAGTCAATAGAATTGATTCATAGCAAAGGTGGATACCTTTTGCATTAGATTTCCAGTTCTAGGATAAGTATTTAATATCACTATAATTTTGATTACCTGAAAACTCTAGATCTAGCTCTTTTCCCATATTATTAAAAACCTCAGTCTGAACAATTACCTTGTTCCTGTTTTCAATATTTACTTTTTAAAACTCATTTGTCTAGCTTAATCACCACTGATCTAGATCTATTGTGTGTCATTTCTCCTTGTGGATACGATTTCTAAATACTATAACCTAACCTCTTATTTGAGAGATTAAAATCATTTTTTAGAATAATTTGAGTGATATCCAATCAGTAACATATTTATTTAAAATTTCATAATATTAGATTTAAAATAATCATGTAAACTTACCTTACAAACCATATCAACTATATATATGTGTGTGGTTTGTCTAATTTTTTTTGTAATTTAACAGAGTTATTATCATTACTATTTCTATAATGTTTATGAGTTTTCCACTCGCCAATATTGAGTTATTTAATTAAAACCTTTCATTTTTGGTGTCCAATAACTCACATGGAGAATGAATCTAAGCCATATTAGTCGATTTTTTTATTATTTCAGTAAGTAATATTTATATATTATTTTAGCAAATGTTACTTTCGTAATCTTGTACTATTATTTGTAGCACAGATTACTAGGAAGTGTGAATGTCATGTAATATTAGTATTTAGGAATCAAAAGTTTTAAAATTCAATAACAAAAATTTAACTTGAAGCATCCGACTATAAACGAAGCTTTCAAATATTTATTATCTTTCGAAATTTAAATTTATCGTCATATTAATTCATTTAAAACCAAAGTAAAATTTGAATATATTTTTAGAGTTTTTATTGAAAAAGATAATCAGGTACATATTTATCATACATCATTTTTTTAAATGACTAAGATTGCTGTTAACAAATACATTCAAATTTGTGTAATTAAATTTTCTTATACTCCCTCCGTTTCATATTAAGTGTCGTTGTAGAGAATTTTTTGCGTTACAAAATAAGTGTCGTTTTCGATTTTCAATGCAAAATTTATTAATTTTATTATGTAATTTGTTTTTCTATTGGTTAAAATATGGTTAGATGTATGGGTAACTGTGTTTTTATATAGGAAATATGTAAAATTAATTATTTCTTTAATCCGTGTGCATAGCTATAGAGTGACACTTATAATGAAACAGAGGGAGTATCAGTTTACGTTACAACGTAAAACTAAATTGATAAACTTTCTATTTTTAATGAAAATCATAATTAGAGAGTTTTAGTATATATTACACAGAAATTGAATCTTTTTGTGGTTTAAAATTATTAAAAATTTCCATATAAAATGACTCCCAGCTATATTAGCCAAAGAAATTGTTTTGGAATTTCAGCAATTATTAAACACGTAGATATTATTTTTAATAATGTACTATTATTATTAGAAAAAAATATAAATATCTGTGAATGTCATGTAATATTAGTTGATTGATATTTAGAAATTAAAATTTTGAAACACTAAGTAAAATATAAACTATAATATAAATAAATAATTAGAGCATATAAAATATTTTTATTAGAGTTGTTAATAACATTTAATAAAATTCTAAAAAGCATACTTACATTTTAAAAATCCTAATTATAAAATATATAAAATCTGTTTATTTTAAAAAGAATCAAATAAAAATAAATTCACATTCAATTTTCAAAAAAAAAAGTTATAGCTTGCTGATAACATAAAAATTATTATACTTTATTAAAATTATAGAACTATTTGTATCGACGAATTCATGAACAAAAGCTTAGTATGTGTTTAGATGAACCAATTTTTTTAAAAGATTCTAATAATCATCATAATGACAGTTATATGTTTTAGTGTGAGATAATGATTCTCAGTTAATCTACAGTTATTGGACCAACCTCAGATATTGTAATACTTCTCAGTTAATACTGAAAGCATTCATACGAGAATAATTTGGATACGAAAAAACTAAAAGACATGGGAAAATTGCCAAATATGACTCAAAACTTGAATTGAAATGCAAAAGTAAACCCAAACTTGAATCAAATGCAAAACTAACTTAAAAGGCTGTTGAAATTACAACCAACCACTTGTGAACAAACAAAAAAAGAGTCTTTTTTTTTTACGTTTCTAGTCCTCGCAAGTCGTCTGCCCAGACGACTTTAAACAAAGTCGTCCAGACCACTTAATTGAAAGTCGTCTGGGACAGATTTTCTTAAAAATAATTTAAAAATTGTGTAATAAATATCTTGATAAATGAAAAATTGGGATTATGTAATTAACATATGTCTTAAGCGATATAAATTAGGATATAAAAAAGTCAGTTGTTTTCAGCATAGATGAGTGAAAGTAGTGAGTGATGATATTCTTTAGTTTAGGTTTCACCAACATATGTTGTAGTATTGTATGTGTTTCTTAGGGTTAGAAATTCGAAAGCATAAATGTTTTTTTGAAAAATTTAAAATTTACCTAAGTGTGTTTATTTTTGTGTATAGTAAACACTATTTAAGTATAATTTGATTTTATAACATGGTTAGTAGTTAATTTAGTCGATTTAGTTTAGGGTTTAGGGTTTAGGGTCTGGACGACTTAATTTAATAAGGCAGACGACTTAGTCGGATGTATAGTATCAACAGACGACTTAATTATTAGTCGTCCAAACCGGATTTTACCAAATTACTTTTAAGCCTAACCGTATTTTTCACCTGACATATATAAGATGTTTTTTTGACTCACTTTTTCGCGAAACTCAGAAAACCCTAACGACGTTTCTCTCAAAGGTGATTTCGAGGCGATTTCGATCCGATACAAGACCAAGATAAATCGAAGGCTTCTCTTGCAGATTTATGGGTTTTTATTAGGATGAATGTTGTTTTCCTTTACTTTTACCGTTTGGTCTTGTGTTTTCAACGATTTGGGGAAATTTTGGTTTCAAATTAGGGTTTCAAAAATTGGGGATTTCAATCGACTTGTTGTTTAGTTAGGTTGGATGTTGTTTTCCTCTAATTTTACGGTTGCTATTTGTGATTTCAAGCAATTTGTGGATATTTTCATTTCAAATTATGGTCTTCCACCTGGAAGACTTTCCAGACGACTTAATTATAAGTCTTCCAGGTGGACGACCCAGACGACTTAGAATTAAAATGTTTCCAATTCGTTTCTTGTTTGCAGATGGCGAATCAGCATGAACCTCACTTCTTGAAGCCTCTGCTTCCTGGTTTCTACAGTGGCGTGGTATACACACGCTCTCTATTTCTCCTCTGTTTATTTCCTTTGCTTATCTTCTCCTTTGTTGACTTGTNCAAGAAGGAAGAAGACTCACCGATGGTTGGGAAGCCTTCGCCCAAGCACACTCCCTTTGCATCGGTGACATTCTCGTGTTCAAAAAGGAAGGAGACATGGTATTTCATGTGACTCCTTTCGGTCCTAGTTTTACTGAGATTCAGTATACACCTCCTCAAGGGGATGATGCTGCGGATGGTGCCTCAACTTCCTCGTCTCATCCTAAATGATGGATGTTTGTCTTGCTATCGTCTTATTGTAATCTGCTTCTAGTGGACTTGTAATGGATGACTTCTATGTTGTTGTTCCCTTGTTTCAAATTGTTTTTAAACCTATGACTTGTAATAGATGATCAACTTTTATAACTACAACTCCTTTTGTCCTCTATGTACAAACCATGGTAACACCAATTTTAATTATTAGTCGTCTAAGAAGTCTAACACAAATTCTTAAAACATACTCAAAAAGGCTGGACGACTTAGTAAACGACTACTATTTTAAGTCGTCTGGAAAGTCATCCAGCCGGAAGATTTTTCAGACGACTTAATTATTAGTCGTCTGGTATAGTTATTCTTAAACATAATTTAAAAAATTTGTAAAAAATATTTAAATAAGTGAAAAATTGAAATCATGTAATTAACACCAGTTTTAAGAGATAAAAATTAAGATAGAAAAAAATTTAATTATTTTTAACATAAATGAGTGAAAGTAGTGAGTGATGATATTCTTTGGTTTTGGGTTTGCCAACATATGTTGTAGTATTGTATGTGTTTCTTAGGATCAGATTTTCGAAAGCATAAATGTTTTTTTGAAAAATTAAAAATTTACCTAATTGTGTTTATTTCTATATATAGTAGACTCTATTTAATTATAATTTGATTTTATAACGTGGTTAGTTAGTTAATTTAGTCAATTTAGTTTAGGGTTTAGGGTCTGGACGACTTATATCTAAGTCATCTGGTAAATATATTTAATAAGGCAGACGACTTAGTTGGATGTATAGTATCAATAGACGACTTAATTAAAGTCGTCCAAACCGGATTTTACCAAATTACTTTTAAACCTAACCGGATTTTTTACCGACATATATAAGACGATTTTTTGTTTTACGCACTTTTCGCGAAATTCAGAAAACACTAACGCCGTTTCTCTTAAAGGTGATTTCGAGGCGATTTCGATCCGATACAAGACCAAGGTAAATCGAAGGCTTCTCTTGCCGATTTAATGGGTTTTTATTAGGATGGATGTTGTTTTCCTTTACTTTTACCGTTTGGTTTTGCGTTTTCAATGATTTCAGGAAATTTTGGTTTCAAATTAGGGTTTCAAAAATTGGGGATTTCAATCGACTTGTTGTTTAGTTAGGTTGGATGTTGTGGATATTTTCATTTCAAATTAGGGTTTCAAAGATTGGGGATATTTTACGGTTACCGTCGTTCTCATCGCGCTTCTTTTTCCACGTCTATTTTTGCAGTTCTATAACCGCTATGTCGAAGGCGAGTACATCTTCTCCAAATTTTCAGGCCAGCTTTCAAAAATTCTACTGGAAGTCTTGGTAGACTTATAATAAAGTCGTCTTGAAAGTCTTCCAGGTGGAAGACTTTCCAGACGACTTAATATAAGTCTTTCGACTGGAAGGCTTGACAGACGACTTAGTTATAAGTCGTCTGGAAAGTCTTCCAGACTTATAATTAAAATGTTATACTGGATGGTTGTGTGTTTGGGATGGTTTTCTTTGATTTTTTGCAGAATATTCTTGAACTCCCCCGTAGGATACATACACTAGGGCAAGAGCCTAGCGCTCAGCATAGCATTACGTATCATCCGTGTACGAAGTTGTATACTGCTCTAAGGAATGCTCTTAAGGATGAAGAATATGAAGAGCTGAAGGAGTCTAAGTTGGGAGTTTTCATCAAGTTCCAAGAGCTGGATTTTGAATGGGCTTCAAGGCTGGTTCACTACATACTCTGTTTCCAGCTCGACATAAAGAAGAAGTATGAGCTGTGGAGTCTTGCTGGTCCACAACCTTTGAGGTTTTCACTGCTCGAGTTTGAATACCTCACTGGTCTAAACTGCGAGTACATTCAGGACCTTGAGATACCAAATTGTCCTGTTACAAAGGAGTTGGTTGCTTTCTGGGAGTTGTTGGGAGTTAATATCGAAGCTGGGCCAACTACTGATCAGATAATAGATGCATTTCAGAGATGCGAAAAATGGTCTCCGGATGATCGCAAGCGGCTCGGGTACCTTGCCATCTTGGCTGGATACATTGAAGGGAGGAAGTATTCAACCCATACACGGGCTTCTCTGGCTAGGCTAGTGATGGATCTAGAACGGTTTGAGAATTATCCATGGAGGAGAGTCGCGTTTAAGGTGTTGATGGACTCTGTGAAGGGCAAAGATATATGTGGTTGTTACACCATCGATGGGTTTGTACATGCTCTCCAGGTCTGGGTGTACACAGCTTTGCCGGAATTGGGTGCTAATTATAGTCAGCCCATACCAAACAGCTCTCCACCGATACTAGCTTACAACGGTGCCAAAGGACGGCATTTTAAAGATGCCACTGAAAGACAGGTATTTAGTTTACTCCAGAAGCAGACGACTTATGATTAAGTCGTCTGGAATGTCTTCCAGCTGGACGACTTAGCAGATGACTTTACTCTTCCCAGACGACTTAATAATAAGTAGTCTGCTAAGTCATCCAGCTGGAAGACTTTTCAGACCACTTAATCATAAGTTTTTCTGCGAATTCTTTTCTTTCCATATTTCTTAATCCGTCAAATATCTAAGTTTATATCTTCTATTTACTGCAGACTAGTGCTATGAACTTTGTTGAGAAGGGCATGGCTGAAATGTTTCCAAGATGGGACTCTGATGCTGATGATCCGGCCGCGGAGAACATAATTAAACTCATGTACATAAAGAAACCATGGAAGTGGACCATGGATTGCTGGGAAGTCATCGGTACTTGGACAAGGCCGGTAGCAAAGAAAAGGAAGAAAGCGATAGTTCTGGTGAAGGAAGAGAGTCCAAGACCTCTTAAGAAAGGTCGTACAAAGCGTATAGAGCTGGTAGATGAAGAGGAAGAGCCAGAGGAAGATGCAGAGGAAGTTGCAAAGGAAGAGGCTGAGGTCAGACCGAACGTTGGTGGGTTGACCAAAGAGGAATTAAAAGAATCGTGAAGGATTCTTTGAAAGATTCTTTGAAGGATGTACTCGATGCCTTGAGTCAAGGGTTTGGGACGTGCCTTACGGAGATCAAGTATCTGTCTGAAAGGTTGGAAGCTGTGGAGAAAATCCTTGGTGTCACCAAAAAAGAACAAAAAAAGAGTAAGGGTCAAACTGAAGGGGAATGTGAAAGTTTTAATGGGTCGAACGCGGGAAAGAAGAGCTTGCTGAAGGGGGGTGAAGCAACGGATTTGTCCGCAGGTGCTACTGCCTCGAAAGAGCTGAGTATAGTTCCGAGCCAGGAAAAACCTTCAGAACCGAGCCTTCCATCTAACCTTCCATCCAGCCTTTCATCCAGCCGTCCATCCAACCTTCCATCCAACCTTCCAGATCCAGACCCGAGCTTCGAAATCTTCGAAAAACACCAACCCACTATTTCAGATCGAGTGAAGGAGCGAGTAAGATATCAGGAAAAGAGGGAAGCCGCTTTGGAACAAATTAAACGTGCCAAGAGTGGGTGAGCAAGGACTCTTGCTGCCTCACAACAATCTCCTTATACAGCAAACAACACGGCCAAAGTGATCATTCCAAACCCAAAGTAAAAAGGCCAAAGTGGAAGCAAAAAGGCTAACATTGCTTCCAAAAAGGCCAAAGCTCCAGTCTATAATCCGTTTGGATCAGTTAACAAGACCAAACTGAAGGAGCTCGCTGGTTGGTTGAAAACTGATCCGTAAGTGATCCATAATAGCTTGCTTTTTAGTCTACAAAACTGATTTCTGACTGAACATTTTGTGTTTGCAGCTCGTATGAGACACCTTTGGAGGATAAACCACGTACAGCGCCAACTAAGTGGTATTACATCCTCTGAACCGCCTTATCTTGGCTGCATGACTGTGTAAGTGTATCTTTTGACTATAATTCCACGTAGACGACTTACCGTTAAGTCGTCTTCTAAGTATTCTACGTAGACGACTTATCAGACGACTTACCGTTAAGTCGTCTGGTAAGTCTTCTTTGTAGACGATTTACCATTAAGTCGTCTGATAAGTCATTCACAAAGAATACTTACAAAACGACTTAATGGTAAGTCGTCTGTTAAGTCGTCTACGTAGAATACTTACAAGACGACTTACCATTAAGTCGTCTGTTAAGTCGTCTGATATCTTCTGAGTTGTTTTATTCTAAATGCAGCACATTGATGCTTGGATTTATGTGCTGAGGAAGAGGTACGCTGAACATCCACAAGCGTTGAGGAGCGAGAGTATTTTCTTCCTTGATCATCTCTTTGCTCAGCAATGGAGTGCCAGCTACAACGTCTTTAAAGAATCGGAGCCTGCTCCCAACAGTTTGAGAAGAAGACTCCCTGGTGGAGCGTTTAACTATTATGCAGGCATTGTACCATCATTTTGCAAGTCATTGAAGTTGTGGGGGTGGATATTGATGATATCTATGCGCCAGTGAACTACAAGGACGAGCATTGGGTTGCTATATGGATATCGATCCCTAAGAGACACATAGTCGTCTGGGACAGCATCGTATCTTGTATCTCCGACGCAAACCTCGAACTGGTAATGGAGCCTTTTCTGCACATGGTTCCTTATCTGCTTGTTGAGTGCTCTGATGAGNTATATATAATGAGCTCACTCTCCCGCATTTGTATGAAAACAAGGATAATTTTGACGAGATCGGTACTTATGAAGGCTGATGTTTGCATTGTATGTTTGTATTCGAACTTGATTAGGCTGATGTTTAGGATGCTTGTTGTATGTTGCGTTGTTGTACATTAAACTTTCAATTAATTCTTAAAATTAAGTCGTCTTATAATTTTTTGGTTGTGCAATTTGACAAAACACTAGACGACTTAATTAAAGGTTGTTTGAACGACTAAACACTTAATTAAAGGTCGTCTGAACGACTAAACAACACTAGACGACTTAAATTTAAGTCGTCCAGAGGACTAGGAAACCATGGACGACTTAACAACACTAGATGACTTAATTATAGGTCGTCTGGACGACTAATCAACACTAGACGACTTAACTTTAAGTCGTCCAGAGGACTAGGTAACCATGGACGACTTAACAACACTAGACGACTTAATTATAGGTCGTTTGAACGACTAAACAACACTAGACGACTTAATTATAGGTCGTCTGGACGACTAATCAACACTAGACGACTTAATTATAGGTCGTCTGAACGACTAATCAACCGGTTTCTTACATTGTGGTTTCGTATGGCCAGTTTCCTTGCAGTTTGAGCATCTATAAACCCTGTGTTGCTTCCGGGGTTTGCGTCCTTTCATCCTAGANGTCGTCTGGACGACTAATCAACACTAGACGACTTAATTATAGGTCGTCTGAACGACTAATCAACCGGTTTCTTACATTGTGGTTTCGTATGGCCAGTTTCCTTGCAGTTTGAGCATCTATAAACCCTGTGTTGCTTCCGGGGTTTGCGTCCTTTCATCCTAGATAGCTCCAACCAAGATTGCCATCTTGATTTCTTCTGACTCCCCGGACCACGCTTTACCTCTGGAGGGAAGCATGTGCGTTCTTCAACTTGTTGTCCAGCACAAGGAAATATATTCTCTGAGTATCCTCCAAACAAATACTCCTTTGAGTACACTGGATGTACAAGTGTGGATATATGCAAACCAGCAAATGTACCAGCAGCTATAGCATGAGAACAAGGTATTTGGTAGATGCCACAATCACACTTTCCATGTTCCAAATCAACCACACATTCCATTTTGCCACCTTTCACAAAGAATCGCCATCCATCAATTGGTTGGGCCCTCATCGTATCTGCTATCTCCTCTCGAACAGCAAGCAAGTATTCAAAACCCCAACTATGTTGAGTTGGGAGACTCAAAGCATCTTCTCTCATTTTCCAATACCACTTTCCTAGCTTCTCCCTTATGAACTCCAGCAGAAACTTAATCGGAAATCCTCTAGCTCGCTTCAGTGTAGAATTAATAGATTCAGCGATGTTGCTTGCTTTTATGTTGTACATGTCCCCCTGACAATAAACCCTTGTCCATAGGCTGATGTCGGCATTCACCAAATACGTTGCAAGGTCCGGGTTTGCACTATTTATCTCAGCCATGTACCGGTTAAAATCTGAAACCGTATGAGCATAAGCAGCACCTTTCACCAAGTACAAGAGATGTTTCCCTTTATACTTTTTGACAATGTTATCTTGAAGGTGATAATAACATATTCCTCTCACTGTCCAAGGAAACACCTTATCACACGCACTTTTAATGGCCGTATGTCGGTCGGAGACTATCACCAGAGGCTGGTCATCAGATATACAAGTAGCCAATTTTGTGAAAAACCATTCTCAAGAAGGGTCGTCTTCAGCATCTACGATCCCAAAAGCCAATGGAAATATCTGAAAATTCCCATCTTGTGCGGCTGCAACCAACATAGTACCCTCATACTTCCCACTTAGGTGAGTCCCATCCACCACAATGACCCTTCGCTGATACTTAAAACATTTGATAGAAGCTCCAAAAGACAGAAATAGATACTTAAATCTATTCATAGAATCAAGTTCTATAGCCGTGACTTAATCGGGATTTGCTAAGGAGATTTGCTTGAGGTATGATGGAAGATGCGAATACCCATCTTCTGCTGTTCCTCTCACCAATGTTTGTGCATATAACAGTGCCATGTATGAAGTGGTGTAATCAAGCTCCATGCCAAACATGTTCTTCATTGCATCTTTGATATGCTGCGGAGTCAACCCATCAATGATTCCAACACGATAAATGAAAAGCCCACCGACATACTTCGGAGTACAGTGTCTCCGCTGAGCGATTTGGTCTCCCACTGAGCATGTATGTCTTTCTACATATTTTGTTACCCAAAACGTGTTTGTACCATGTTTCACACTCGCTCTTATCTTCCATCCACAACCACTAACCCGACATGTTAACACAAAGACATACTCTATGAGTTTTGAGTATCTCGAGCAAGTTATGAACTTGTCTATCACTTGTAACATGAATGGGAGGGGTGTCTGGAGCCATCATCATTTCTGCTGGTAATGAGTATCTAATCTCCACAGTGACTTTGCTCATGTCCAGGTTATAATCTTCTTGTGCCATTGCAACAAGTTCAGCATGTGTTGAATCTTCATTCAATAAAAACAATCTTGCTCCTTTGAGATCATCAACCACAAAATCCCAACGGTAATCTTTCAACAACCATTCTCCATACACTGCATGTAACTGACGAATCATCTGCAAAAATTCAAAATAAAACACATTAGTAAACATAGAAAATTTCATGAAAGTTTACTAAACATCGTCTGGACGACATACTGGTAAGTCGTCCGGACGACTTACCCGTAGCTCGTCCATTGAGGTCATTTTTGCAATTGAAATTTAAATGGGACGACTTACTTCTAAGTCGTCCAGCTTTGTTTGTTAAAAAAAACGCCAGACGACTTATAATTAAGTCGTCTAGGTAAAACGGGCTACTTTTGCATTTGACCGAATTGTGTCAGATATTTGACTTTTTCTGGACGACTTAAAATTAAGTCGTCTATGGGAAAGTTAAAATATCAATATTTTATTTAATCTAGACGACTTACGGATAAGTCGTCTCAGGTTAGTTTGCAATTCAAAAATAAAACTTAAATTTTTAACTTCTCCAGACAACTTAATTGGAAGTCGTCCGATCAGACGACTTATGTTAAAGTCGTCCAGGATAAGCAAGGTTTGACCAGAAAACTCAAAAAATATTCTGGACGACTTTGATTATCCTGGACGACTTTAACATAAGTCGTCTGACTGGTCGACTTTTAATTAAGTCGTCTGGAGAAGTTAAAAATTTATTTATGAATTGCAAAACTAACCTAAGACGACTTATCCGTAAGTCGTCTAGATTTAATAAAATATTGAAATTTTTACTTTCCCAGGGACGACTTAATTTTAAGTCGTCCAGAAAAAGTCAAATATCTGACACAATTCGGTCAAAAGCAAAAGTAGACCGTTTTACCTAGACGACTTAATTATAAGTCGTCTGGTGTTTTTTTTTAACAAACAAAGCTGGACGACTTAGAAGTAAGTCGTCAGTTTGACCAGAAGACTTATCGTAAGTCTTCTACATCCAGATGACTTACGGGTAAGTCTTCTACGCGAACAGATCTGGAAAAAAAATTCAATTTCAAACCTTAAACTAGGTGAGATGACTTCCTTTGCACACAGAGTCTTCTCCAACCACCCAGAACATCGAACGAAAGTAACCCACCAACAATTGTATGCTTAAATGGCTCTATCAACCATAAAAAAATTTCTATCAAAAGCTTGGGTTTTTGGTATGAATATGGAGACAAAGTGAAGGAGATGTTGTTTTTAGTTCATAACAATTGAGAATGAGAGTATGAATAAGTGCATGAATTGAGAACAATTGAGAAGGAGAGTATGAATTGAGAACAACTGAATAAGTGCATTAAAAGCTTCAAACCTTGGTTGTACAAGTTTGTTGGGTTGTACAAGGTTGTTGGGAGTATTCATGGCAATGACAATGTTGTAAATACTTGAAGATGATGAGGTTGAGAGAGTAAAAAAGCCATTTTCGAAAAAAGTAAAAAAAAAATTAATGGCATTTTCGTAAATAAAATGAAGATGTGGGGTGAATAGGACAAAAACAAGATGAGTTAAAAGAAGAAGTTAGTTTTGTATTTGACTATGAGTTTTGAGTCAATTTTGCAAAAAACCCAAAAGACATTTTATCCATGTATATTGTAGTTATTGTGCGAGATTTTTCTTATTCAGTTTTACAACTCTATCTATATTATTATATTAAAACAGAAGTATAAAATAATACTTGCATATTTTTAAGTGATTTTACAGATTTTTTATTTCATTTTTAATTAGTTCTAATCACTTTATTTATTATCTAGTTTAAATAATTACTTCATTTATTGTAACCTGTCTGAATATGAAATTCATATGGATTCGGTTTTGATGTATGAACATTTTAAAATATTCTAAAAACTAATGTATCCGAAACATGTTTGTATATTTGTACCAAAAATAACCATATTAACCGATTCAATTTGGATATTTTGAATTCAAACTAAAAATAAGTAAAAGTAACCATATTACCTGATTTGATCCAGGTTCAGATGTGTAGAACTTAAAAATCTTCAATAATTATATGATGATACATATAAAATATATGAATTAAATTATGAAATTTTTTTTATAAAAATGTAAAATTTAACATCGGTCAATATCTAATATGTTCTATTAAAACAGAAGTACAAAACTAGACTTACTTACTTTAAGTGATTTCTTACATATTTTCATTACATTTCATTTATTGTTTTTTCCTAAATAATGACTTCATTTGTTCTATTCACTTTGTTTACTCTCTTACCTAAATATTAAATCCGGATGAATTCATTTTGATGTATGAAATTATTAAAATATCTAAAAACTAATGTATCCAAATTTTCAGATAGTTGTACCAAAAATAACCATATCAACCGATTCAGTTCAAATATTTTAAATCCAAACAAAAAATATCAAAGAAATAAAATAACCAAAAGTAATCATATTATCTGATATGATTCTGGTTAGATTTTAATGTATACCAATTTAAAATTATTTAATTAATTATATGATAACACATAAAATATATAACACTAATTATGAAAACCAAAATATCAGTTTATAAAGGTATAAAATTTAACATCCACAAGGGCATGCGGGTCAATCTCAAGTATTCTATTGAAACAAATGTTCAAAACAATACTTATGTTATGAACCATAGTGTGGACGCCATAACCGGCCCGATAAGCCTTATGGCCGGCGGCTGTTTTCCTTTTCCTTTTCCTTATTGGATTATGATTTGTACTATTTCATTTTCCTTGTCAATTTAGGATCTTTTGTAACTCCTTATATAAGGGAACATTATGTTTATGAATAATATACAACTTTTCCCCTAATATTACAACACATTATCAGCACGATACTCTGAAAAACCCTGAGTCAAAAGTTTTCCGACTCAAACCCTAACTCTCTCGATTGAAACCCTTGACGGCGAGAACCCCGTATCCTTGTTCGATCGCCAATCTCAGCTTGTTCATCCTGATCATGAACCTTCATTCCGTATTCAAGGAGTTGCAGATCTCAGCATGTTCCACTCCGCGACCCGTATTCAAGAAGTTCCAGCTCGCGACCACGTGGACACAGTTTGCGACCTTCTCTTGTTCGTCATCCTTCTCTTGTTCGTGGTCCATTCAATCCAATGGTGGTTAAGGTAATTCTCGAAACCCTAATGTTAAAATTGAAACCTTAAAACCTTAAACCCTAACCGCATATATGCATATCACATATTATGCATGAAATCAAGAAACCCTAAGCAAATTATCGGTTTGATTTTTATCCAAACCCTAAAATTTTTTACATGTCTAAAACCTTAATTAAACTAAAGTTTCAAAATTGAAATTGATTGATTGATTGGTCCGATTGAGTGTTTTGAGATAGAAATCACATGCTAGATTAATTGTTCTCACTCATTTTTTTCGACTTGATCAAAATTTGACCAGCATGTTTATGTTAAAACCCTAATAAAATCACATGGATAGAATATAATCTTAGCATGATCCGTTTATATGATCCAATAGGTTGTTAGTATGAACCCCATGATGCTTGCTTGATTGTTTGTTTGCGGTTACATGATTCCATTCTTATGAACACTTAGACTTCGTATGCTAGGCTTACATCATATATATATGACCGCATGAACATATAGTAATTGCTTGTTAAGAATATCTAGTTTGGTCGTGAGACTTGTTTGATGAACACATTTAAAGTTCTAAAGTATAAAATATATAAAATCAACAACTTGCACTTTGATGCTCTAAATCTCTCAGGAGATAACTACTTACAATGGGAACTGGATATACTAAGATTATCCTGAAATCAAAGGGACTCGGTGAATATATCACCAAGAACAATAATGCAAGTGAAAAATATTGATACATGGCTATATTGATTATTCGTCATCATCTTACTGAGAGTCTCAAAGATCAATATTTGACAATTGAGAATCCCTTAGACCTTTGGACAGAATTGAAACAGAATTGAGAACACGACATGATCACCAAAGAACAGTGGTATTACCAAAGGCTATGTATGATTGGAGGAATCTCAGAATCCAAGACTCCAATGCCTTTGGCTGTGGCCAAGGAAGCTTATTTGGCTGTGGACAAGGGAAACATTATGGTCGAGACCATGGCTATCAATCCAATTTTGGTCGTGGTCGAGGCCGTGGTATCTCCTTTAAACCACAAAACTCACACAAATTTGTGTACCATAGGTGTAGAATGAGTAACCGTTGGGATAAAACATGTTGGACTCCCAAACATTTTGTTGAACTTTACCAAGAGAGGTTGAAAAGAAAGAATCCTGAAGCTCACTTGATCTATCAAGATGGCGAAGATGATGTTGATCATGAACGAGAAGATCTTTTGGAGTATGAAACTTCTGATTGCCTAAAAGAATCAAGTTGATTTCAGCATCAAACTTTTGTGTTTTTCTTTGCTTTTGTGTTTTCTTTGTTTTCGTTATATTTTTGATTTTTTTTTTATTTCCTTGTCTAATTAAAACTTAATTAAATGAATGAATGATTTTCAATATGAAGTATCCAAAATATCATCCAAAATCTCTTCATTAATTCCATGATTCTTGTTTTGAAGAATGAAAGATAACATGGATATATTCATGGTAGACAGTGGGTCAAGCCAAACAATCTTAAGATTCAAAAGATACTTCGTTAATCCAACACTTAAAAACGTCAACATAAGTACTATAGTGGGTATAGCCAATTTAATAGAAGGCTACGGACATGCTAGTATATTATTGCCTAAGGGTATGCATCTAGAAATATCTGATGCATTATATTCACCTTGCTCAAAGAGAAGCGTATTGAGTTTTAAAGATATCCGAATGAATGGTTTCCATATTGAAACTAAGGACAAGGAAACAAAGAGTTCCTTCACATACTTGAAATCGCCCAAGGCAATAAGAAAATCTTAGAGACTATACCTGCACTCTCTACTGGTGTTTACTATGCCAAGATCAGTATGATAGAGGCTAATGCCACGTTAAACAAAGTGTTTACTGAAAATTCAATCTTTGGCACGACCGGTTAGGCCATCCCGGTTCGAACATGATGCGAAAATTGATATTGAATACAAATGGGCACACATTGACAGAACAAAGAGTTATCCCTAAGAATCTCACGTGTGTAGCATTGTTCACAACGGAAACTCATTGTTAGGTCATCACCAGTTAAAGTGACTAAGGAAACAATAAACTTTCTGGAAAGAATACAAAGCGACATTTGTGGACCAATACACCCACCTTGTGGGACATTTAGATACTTTATAGTTCTGTTTACTTGTGTTTACATCTTGTCGATTCTACTAGAAATTCTATAATTAAGAATAACTCATTATAAGATACTAGGACATAAATAAAGCATTGGGTCGAACTCTTCTTTGGTGTCAAGGTAATAGCTAAGGAGGTATCCAAGTAGTTAGCGAGACTTCAAGACCAGCAGCCAATAAGAAGGTCAAGGTAAAGCCAAGAGACATATAAAAACTGGTGGGAAAGCCATGTGCCGGAGGTAAGCTTTATTCGGCCCGGAGCATTGATTCCCCATAACGAATAGGCTAGCTTTTTCTTTCAATTGCATATCCTGTGCTCGAGAAGGTCTCCCAGCTCCTCGGCAGCACCTCGGCCCAGGTCCGTAGAAGAACTACTTGCATGTATGTCTATTATTAACCTGTAGTTTGGCGTTTGCGAGGTTACTTACTCAAATAATTCGTTTAAGCGCTCACTTTCCAGATTTTCCTTTAAAGACAATACGTCTTGATAATGCTGGCGAATTCACGACCCAAGCGTTTAATGATTATTGTATGTCCATGGGGGAAAGCGTAGAACATTCTGTGGCACATGTACATACACAAAACGGTTTAGCAGAATCCTTTATCAAACGCATACAGCTAATTGCTAGACCATTACTTATGAGATCAAAACTCCTGGTCTCAGCTTGGGGACATGCTGTTTTACAAACAGCAGAATAAATTTGCATCAGGCCATCTAATGAGCATAGCTATTCCCCATCACAATTTATTACGGGTCACGAGCCAGACATATCCCATCTAAAGACATTTGGATGTGCCGTTTTTGTACCAATTGCACCACCGCAAAGAACTAAGATGGGTCCTCAAAGGATGATCGGGATATATGTTGGATATGATTCTTCCGTGATTTGTTTAAGGCCAGGTAAGCGGATTGTCATTTTGACGAATCCAGTTATCCAACATTAGGCGGAGATAACAATAAGCTGGTAAAAGAAATTACATGGAATCAACCATCTTTGTCCTGGCAGGATCCTCGGACTCAAGAGTGTGATTTAGAATTCCAAAAGATAATACACTTACAAAAGCTAGCGAATCAACTGACAGACTCTTTTGATGATCCGAATAGAGTAACAAAGTCATATATACCAGTTGCGGATGCACCAATTCGTAGTGATGTCCATGAAGGACACAATCAAGTTGCTACAGTGTCTAGAGCACGTTTGAAACGTGGTAGACCAATAGGTTCCAAAGATAAGAACCCTCGGAAAACAAAGAAAGGTGCTGAGAATGAATCCGAGGCTAAGGAAACTTTAGACATGGCCAAACCTAAGGTGCCAAATAATGAGGCTTGGGACGCCAAGCTTCAAGGTACTGCAGGTCTTGATAATAATGAGATCTCAATCAATTATGTCATGTCTTGAATACAATATAACCGAAAGAATATCGACATTGATGATATATTTGCATGCAATATAGCACTTAAAATTATGGATATAAACGAGGACCATGAACCCATGTCTATCTTAGAGTGCACTCAATGATCAGATTGGATTAAATTGAAAGAAGCTATAAACGTGGAGTTAAATTCTCTAAAGAAAAGAAAGGTTTTTGGTCCAATAATTCAGACACCTTTTAATGTCAAGCCAGTTGGACATAAATGGGTATTTGTGAGGAAAATGAATAAACATGGTGAAATCGTGAGATATAAAGCACGGCTTGTTGCACAAGGATTCTCATAGAGACTATGAGGAGACATACCCCCCCTGTGGTGGATGTTACTAATTTTTTATTTCTAATGAATCTGGCCATAAGAGAGAAATTACACTTGCGATTAATGGATGTAGTAACTGCATATTTTTACTGGCCACTGGATAATGAGATATACATGAAGGTACCAGAGGGCATTGAGCTGCAAAACAAAGCAAGTTCTCGAGAACAATGTTGTATAAAGTTGAAAAATTGCTTTATGGATTGAAACAATCGGGGTGAATGTGGTACAATAGACTAAGCGAGTACTTAGTTAAAGAGGGCTATAAGAATGATCCAATAAGCCCGTGTATATTCATACAAAAAATCGATAAGGGCTTTGTAATAATCACAGTGTATATTGATGACCTGAATATCCTAAGAACCTCTGGAGAAACTTCCCAAACAGTTGAATATCTTAAGAAATAATTTGAGATGAAAGATTTAGGAAAAACGAAATTTTGTTTGGGATTAAATATTGAGAACGTTAAACATGGAATCCTTGTGCATCAAAAGGAATATACAGAGAAAGTGCTCAAACGATTTAACATGGACCAATCTCACCCATTGAACAATCCCATGGTCACGAGATCTCTTGGTTTGGACACTGATCCTTTTGGTCTCAAGAAGGACGATGAAGAAGTCCTTGGTTCCGAAGTACCATATCTCAGTGCCATAGGAGCTTTAATGTATCTAGCGAGCCACACTAGGCCAGACATATATTTTGCCATGAATCTATTTTCTAGATTTAGCTCATGTCCGACCCAAAGGCACTGGAACAGAATTAAACATATTCTTCGTTACCTACAAGGAACGAAAGACTTGGGTTTATTTTGTACTAACCAACCCAAACAAGGGTTAATTGGTTTCACTGTTGTAGGTTATCTTTCGAATCCACATAATGCTCGATCTCAAACATGTTATGTTTTTACACACGGTGGTACTGCTATATCTTGGTGATCCATGAAGCAAACAATTGCAGCCACATCGTCCAATCATGCCGAGATATTAGCCATCCATGAGGCCAGCCGTGAGTGTGTCTGGTCCATGACCCAACATATTAGAGTCAATTGTTGGATTTCCGAAGGGAAGGAGGCACCAACCATCATGTACGAGGACAATGCCGCATGTATAGCTCAACTTAAGGACGAATACATCAAAGGAGATAGGACGAAACTTATTCTACCGAAGTTCTTCTTTACACATGATTTGCAGAAAGCCGGCAAGGTCCAAGTACTACAAGTTCGTTTATGTGATAATTCAGCAGATGTATTCACCAAGTCACTTCCAACCTCAACGTTTAAGAAGCTTACACATCAGATAGGGATGCATCGACTGAAACACATTCAGTGAGGTACAAAACATGTGGAGTAATACGTGTTGTACTCTTTTTCCTTAACCATGATTTTATTCCTTTGGGTTTTTGGTGGAAAGGTTTTAATGAGGGAACATCCAAATCGTATTACAATCTCTTGATGGTTATGGCATCCAAGGGGGAGTATTATGAACCATATTGTAGACGCCATAACCGGCCCGATAAGCCTTATGGTCGGCGGCTGTTTTCCTTTTCCTTATTATGATTTGTACTATTTCATTTTCCTTGTCGGTTTAGGATCTCTTGTAACTCCCTATATAAGGACATCTTATGTTTATGAATAATATACAACTTTTCCCCTAATATTACAACAACTTACTTATTTAAAGTGATTTTTTACAAATTTTTATTACACTTCATTTATTATTTTTTCTTCTAAATAATCATTTCAATTTTGTAATCACTTCATTTATTATATTCACTTCATGTATTGTAATTAATTCATTTATTTTATTCACTTTATTTATTACCTTGCCTAAATATAAAATCTAGATAAATTATGTTTTGATGTACAAAAACCTTAGAATATCTAAAAATTAATGTATTTAAAGATTCGGATAGCTGTATCAAAAATAACCATAGTAATTGACTATGTTCAAGTATTTTGAATCCAAACTAAAAATAACGTAAGAAAATAAATAATCAAAAGTAATTATATTATATGATTTGATTCGGGTTAGATTTTTGATGTATAGCAACTAAAAAATATTTAATTAATTATATAATGACACATAAAATATATAACACTAATTATAAAAAAATATCAATTTATAAAACTATAAAATTTAACACCCGTGAAAGTCAATCTCTGGTAGGCGTTTAAAGGCCGATGTCAGTTTTTTTTCTTTTTGTTTTGAATGAATCGGAAATTTTCGGTTCATAGGTTCGTACATTTCCATTGGACATGCACATCCCCTATGACACGAAATTTTGACTATATTATTTAATTCCATGTTGGTAAATAGACCCTTTCCAGTGGTATTTCAACATTCTAGATGCCAATTAGAAATTGCAAGAGTTACACGGCGTAAGTAAATTCATCTTTAATAACTGATATTAGTTTGACAAATTCAACATTACAAATTCTAGGAGAGAAACTTCAAGCTTCAGGTAAGAACGGTACATCTTTATATATATATATGACTTCTTCATGTTGTTTTTTGCATCTTTTCTCGCCAAACCTTTTCTGATTGGCTCCAAGTTGTATTATCTCTACAAAGGAGATTCTATGACGTATTCTTTCTTGAGATCGCAGGAGAATGACAGCGATCTTGCACCAAACCATATAATACGTTTGACTCAATCAAGATTATAAAGGAGTCAATATAGGCGACATTGATTGGTGTACTGGTGGTAGTCCACAATGCCAGCAGAAAAAAAATTAGTACTAGTAGTTGCTTTTGAACCAAATTGTCCAAAATTATGATCTTGAAAATGGAATTAAAGAATTTCTTCCAAATCTTCTTGTTTGTCCTTGCAGGCTTTGTTGTTGTGTCTGCACAAGAATGTGGCAAAACTGGTTTTTTTATTCCCGGCAATAAATATGACACAAATCGTGGCCTTATCCTCTCTTCTCTTGCTTCAAAAGTTTCAGCTCAAGGCGGCTTCTTCAATGATTCAATTGGCGAAGGCACTGATCGAGTTTATGCTTTGGGGATGTGCATCCAAGGTGCTGAGCCAGATGTCTGCTCCAAATGTATTGACAGTGCGTCTAATGCGTTATTAGACAAGTGTCCCAACCAGACAGAAGGCCTCAACTGGCCTGAAGTACGGATTCTGTGTATGATACGATACTCCAATACTTCGTTTTTTGGATCGCTCAAGGCAGAACCACCTTTTCACATCGCCAATCCGGCCGATATCAGATACGACTTAACAGTGTTTGATCAAGTGTTGCAAGGCTTAGCAACTCGTATGATAGCCAGTGCCACTTCACCTTCATCTAAACGCAAGTACTACGCAGTTGACATAGCACCCCTGACATCTTTCCCGAGTATATTTGCATTAATGCAATGCACACCGGACTTATCTCTTGAGGATTGCCATATCTGTTTAAGAGAAAATGTTGCTGACTATGAATCATCGTTCCGTGGGAAGCAAGGTGGCATTTCTTACCGGTCCAGCTGTGTTTTCCGGTGGGAACTAAGGCCCTTCTCTGAAGCTTTTAGAGATATTACATTGGCACCTCCGCCTGAAGAAGGAAACGTGACCAATACGAAGACAAAGAAAGGTGATTCTCTTTAAGTAGCAAAACTATAAGCCTATGTTTACTTTTTATCATTCATTAAATCATCTACTATTCTGGATTGTGCAGGTAGCGAGACAGTCTCAATTGTAATTCCGACTACCATTATTGTTATTTTCTTGGTACTGCTTGCGCTAGGATTTTTTATATATAGGAGGAGAAAGTCATGCCGAGCATTAGTATACCAAGGTGAGTTGTTGTGTTTTATCCATTGTTTACTTTATACTTAGGGGCGTGGTTAGGATTTGGAAATCAATTTTTTTGAGAAGAGATGGCTGAACTATTCATATATGTGTGGCAAGAGAGAAAACATGAGTGTTACTACCGTGTTGCAGGATCAAGTACTGATATCACCTTTACACCCTCATTACAATTCGATTTCAAAACGATTGAAGCTGCAACAAAGAATTTTTCAGAGAGCAACAAAATTGGCCAGGGTGGATTTGGAGATGTTTTCAAGGTATCATTTGGAGATGTTTTCAAGATTCTTTAATTTTGTAAGAAGTTTAAAGAGCGACCGAAACAGTGAGATGATGTTGTCTAATTCGTTGCCTAGGCTGTTCTTAACGGAAGGGAAGTTGCAGTTAAGAGGCTTTCAAAAACATCAGGACAAGGTGCAAGAGAGTTCAAGAATGAGGCTGTTCTAGTGGCAAAGCTTCAACACAAAAACCTGGTTAGGCTTTTTGGATTTTGTGTGGAAGGAGAAGAAAAGATACTTGTCTATGAGTTTGTGCCTAACAAAAGCCTCGATTACTTCCTTTTTGGTGAGTCACTACATATGCTTCTATAGCTATTTCCAGACATGGATTACAGAATTTATAGTAAGAGACTTTCTTTGCAGACCCTTCAATACAGGGCCAACTGAACTGGAAAATGCGATATAATATCATTGTGGGAATTGCTCGAGGAGTTCTGTATCTTCATCAAGACTCACTGCTAACAATTATACACCGAGATCTCAAAGCAAGCAACATTCTCTTAACTGCCAATATGAACCCAAAAATTTCAGACTTTGGATTAGCGACGATTTTTGGAACGGAGCAAACTCGAGGCAGTACCAATAGGATTGCTGGCACTTAGTAAGTTATGCTCATAATGGACGAAAAATCCATAGTCCTTTTAACCCTTTCATATTGTACATTTTTCAGCGCTTACATGTCTCCGGAGTACGCGATGCATGGTCAATTTTCGATGAAATCTGACATATACAGCTTTGGAGTCTTAGTTCTTGAGATTATAAGCGGAAAGAAAAACAGTGGCATCTACCAGATGGATGAAACTACTACTGCTGGGAATTTGGTCACTTATGTGAGAATGAAAACCTCAACGTTATAAGAGTTCACTTCATCAAACATATAACAATTTTTCTTGACTATGCATTGTTTTAGGCATGGAGGCTTTGGATAAACGGGTCACCATTAGAGCTGGTGGATCCAGCAATAACAAGGAATTATCAGAGTAATGAAGTCACTAGATGCATCCATATAGCACTCTTATGTATTCAAGAAAATCCAGATGACCGTCCTTTGTTATCAGACATCATCTTGATGCTCGGTAGTAACACAAACACTCTACCGGTTCCTTGCTTACCGGGGTTTCTCCAACGAAGTAGGCACGAACTGGTCCATGTATCTGAGGGATTAGAATCAAATGAATCTACATAAAGATCTAGTCCTTATTCTATTAATGACGTGTCGATTACTGATTTAGAGCCCCGTTGAACACGGATAGATTGTGTGTGTAATTTTTGAGTGGAGCTTCTACTATAGTTTCCCTTTTCTGTCTGTTACCTCAAATGTAGAAAACTCTTGCGAGTTGTGTCTCTCCAGTATTAAATCTAATAATATTGTCTAGTTCTAGTCATAAAATATTGTAAATCTTATTTTGATGTATTTTAGAAAAAAAATATGTGTAAATTTTAAAATTTGTTAAAATAATTTTGAAATATTTATAAGATAAAATTTTAAAAAAATTGAAAGGACAAACACAAAATATTTGAGAGTTATAAATATGATGTATAATTATAAGAATCAAAATGCAAATAAAAATATCAAACTTCAAATTTGAAGTTTTTAGTAGTGATACTCTATATTTGAAAATTCACTACTCAAAACTTCAAATTTGAATTTTTAAATTTTCTTTTGAAAGAGTTAAATTTTTCATATTTGAAGTTATAGAATATCTTTTGGAGATATTTTTAGAAACAAACTTTAACAAACAAAAGTTACAAAATTATGAAAATTGCAATTAAAAAAATACAAACCATGTAGAACACGGTGCGAAACGTAGTTCAAATTTAAAAAGAAGCTAAAGAAACCGAACCGAGTAGAACCAACCGAAATCAAATCTAATCTACTAAAATAGAAGTACAAATTTAAATGAACTCGTAAACTTGCACAATATTTATAATTCAATGCCATTGAGAATTAAATAAACTTACATTTAAGTATTCATTTTCTTTTCCTATTTTATTAATCATTTCCTAAATCAGATTTAGCTAAATTTTTCTGATCAATATATTTCCTAAAATGATTTAGCTAAATTTTAGGAAAATTCAAATTTAAAAACGTTTTTAATTATATAATATAATATTTCTCAAGTATCATATAAACTTTACACATTTAGTTTATAAATTTTAAAATATATGTATTTTTTAAAAATATATGTTTAACCATTACCTATATTATTGTAAACAATAAAATCTATTTATGTTAAAATTTAACTATTTTTGAATTACTTGTAGAATAATATGGATTGTATATAATCGAATATTCATTTTAATATATCTTTCCTAAAATATATATATTTTAAATATTTATAAAATATATTTTTATTCATTCAGTTACTATTAATTATTTTTCAACAGTAAATTGATCTATATACAGTTTTAAATATCATAAAATTACTTGTAGAACAATATTTAATGTTCATAATGGATTAATTCTGATCTGATGTATCTAAATCTCAACATGTGATCCATATATAATAAAAATATTTAGAATATTATATAGTTGAGAAAAAATTTCATGTTAAAAAGACATTACTCAAACATATGAATGGTTTAATGTTTGTTGAAAACTTAATATAGTGCACGGGTCAATATTTGTTTTCAATGTGTAAACTATTTAACTATGATGTTTAAAAAAGACTTTAAAATATGATAAATATTTAAATAACTAAAAATATTTAAATAATATTTTTATATAAAATGAATACTCGCATGGACGTGCAGATCAAGCTCTAGTTAGAGCTTTATTTGAGTTGTCGTGTAATATATATTTTATTTTACTAGGTGTTTTCCAGAATCATTTGAAGTAGTAAAATTTTAAATTTAAATTATAAAAGAAAAATTTATTATTATTTCAGATTTTATTATTTTTTAATCAATATTTTGATATATATTTGATTTAGTTGAACATAAAATTAAAATAAAATAAACAATTTGGTTTCTTTTAATTTATATTTAGAACTCATATATATATATATCAACAACATAAACATACTCATATTGACTCTACAAACCAAATCGGTAGCTCGACATCCATGTGAACGACAAAAGAGGATTGTTTTCTGGCACTGCGTGCTAAACTATCCGCCCTTAAATTTTGCGTCCGTGGTACATAGACAATCTCTAAGCTGATGAAACTTTCTTTTAGCTTCTTGAAATCCTCCATATATGTTGCAAAAGCTGGCCATTCTTCTCGTTCCGACACCATCTTCACCAATTGAGAACAATCTATTGCAAAGGTGACTTGAAACTGACGCAAATTCTTCATACATTCTATTTCCCAAAGTAGCGCTTCCACTTCAGAATGAAGAGGCGACATACTAGCCCTAACGTTTCTCGCCCCCATCAATCTCTCAAAATCTTCCAGCGTACTATACCAGCCTTGCCCAGAGAAAACTTCCTTATGTTTCCACGATCCATCTATAAAACACCAACGCCCTGGTATTGATGGTATGTTTGTATCCTCCACTTGCTGAAGTGCCCTTTGTGGATGTGTCACCTGGGATTCAGCTCAAAGGATTTATTTCGTTTCAGCTAATTTAAGTGTGTCCCTGGGATCAATATCCAAATTGCTAAAAGTCTTATTTTTCCTGCATTTCCAAATATACCACCATATCCATGCAAAGTGATGATCCTCCACTTCTGGGAGAACTTTCCAAAATAAATAATCTATATTTGTAAATAGAGAACCAGTGGGAAAAGTAGTTATATAAGTATATCTAAATAGACAGTATTTTTGATAATGCCCAGACCTAATATACCCTTGGACATTCAAAAAAACACGATTGATCGATTCCTCGTCAGCTCCACAACGGTCGCAACACGTATCCCCTTGCATTCCCCTCGCTTTAAAATTTTTCTTAACGGCTATACATCCTTATAGTAATTGGCATAAAAAATGTTTTATCTTTGGAGAACACCACACCTTCCAGCAATGTGCTTTCAATACATCAACTGTGGATCCCAAAAGTACCGGTGGTTTCTCTATATCCGGGTGTACTCGTTCCACTTGATATCCAGAATTCACCGTCTATTTCTCATTCTTAGTAAAATGTCATCTAGTCCTATCTTCCATAAGAACTCATATATATTTAAAATGATAATCTTAGATATATCTTTATCTATTTCTTTTTGGATAAAATATATTAAATCAATTTGTATAAATTCATAAAAATTGACATAGAAGATTTATAATTATCAAAAATTAAAATTAAACTGTATTTCAAAAAGAATTAGATATATAAAAGAAATTAATAATATTATGATTTAAATTTTCTTTAAAAAAAAAATAAAAATTATTTTTATTAATAAAATGTTATAATTCTAAACAATAAAAAAAAAAAAATATTTCGAACTTTGTAAAATATTATTACGTTTCTATTATTGTATTACTTAATATTGAGTTTGAATAGATTTACTATAATGATAATGTATAATTTATTACCATATTGTAAAAATTTACTGAAAATATAAATATGCATTAAATGTAATTGTACATGTCATATTAATTTAGTAAAAGTGATGTTAGTTTAGTGAAATAATGTATATTAATTTCAAGAAAGTGATTGTAATTTCGTGAAATGATGTGTAGGGGATAGTAACCAAACGCTGTTAAGTAAAAATCAAATCCACCACGAAAACGATGCACATAGCGTCACCACTTCCTCCTCTAGGGTTTATGTGTTTCTCTCACAAATCGCTGAATCCCTGAGTTAACTCGTCGGACAAATGTCTCCGATCGAGAATTCATCCTCTTGGACACTCAAATCCGACCTCGAAGATCTAGACATCGACCTCCAAGACTATGGACCTTCCCTGCCTCTCAAAAAAGTCCCCAACGGAGACATTGTCGAAGCCTCGCGCGCCGGAGACGTTGATAGGCTCCGCTATCTCCTCGAGACCGGAGTCAAGTCAACGCTCGTGACCGATCGGTCCCAAAAGAATGCCCTTGGACTATAGTAGCTCGAACATGTACTATCATACCTGACGTAAGTTTGAATGTCTTCTAACTAATGTCAGGGGATGAACATACGATCGTCTGTTACGGCCGACCATATTAATCATCTAAGCTGAAGTCTAAGTATATATCGGTTAAGCAGCGATAATTTAGTTCACAGCGAAAATCAAATCAAACTCGAAACCAACGCATATACACATGATTACCAACTGAACAGCTACCACTTTTTCTTTTGAAAGCAGTAGCTACCACTACTTGTTGTACGCAAAAAAAAAAGATGAAAATTTGGAAGTGAGGTTGCCAAATTTTAAACAAAAGAAAAATTAAAAGAAATATAAAAAGACTACGTTAAAACGGGTCAGAGGTACAACTATTTACATTTTTAAAGTATCTCCAAAAATACTTTTTATTTTAAAGTTTGCAAAACTCTATATTTAAAATTTAAAGGCATTGTGTTCAATGCCGACCCAAATATTATCGTGGCTTAAAGCATGTCAAGGTGATGTGGCCTGTACAGACATTTAAAGTTGCCAAAAACAAATTATAAAAACGAAAAATTGTGGTGTTACTCTAATAACCATTTGAGCTACACTTGATTTTTGGAAATGTGGCCTATATTTTACTTTTATAATATGTGACCTAAAGCCAATGCTTCTCTTGCCTTATTGCAAGGACGGCTCCATTGTGCTCCAAAAATAAAACTCAAACTTAATTTCAAAAATACGAACAAAATACCACATTAAATTTGATAATATTGTTATTGTCTAGTTCTTGTTATAAAATATTGTAAATTGTATTTTGAGGTATTTTAGAAAAAATTATGTGTAAAATTTTAATTTATTAATAATTTTGAGATAAAAGTTTTTAAAAATTGAAAGGATAAATACCAAAATATGAAAGAGTTATAAATATGATGTATAATTGTAAGGATTAAAATGCAAATAAAAATATCAAACTTCAAATTAGAAGTTTTTAATAATGACACTCTATATTTGAAATTTCACTACTCAAAACTTTAAATTTGAAGTTTTAAATTTTTTTTTAAAGAGTTAAAAATTTCATATTTACAGTTATAGAGTATATTTTGGAGATGTTATTAGAAACAAACTTTAACAAAAAAAATATACAAAATTATGAAAATTGCAATTTTAAAAATACAAACCGTGCAGAACACGATGCGAAACGTAGGGTTTAAATGGTGACCAATGAATGACTCTATTCCCTAACATTTCTATAAGAAAATCATTATTCGCAAGGAATAATTTTTCCATTCTTGTTTCTTCTCATTTCTTTTTTTGTAGAAAAATATAGAACAAAATAATTCTTTTCCCTTTCATTCTGGTTGTTCCTGTAGTGATTATCAATCAGACCTTAGTTTAAATAAAAAAAGAACCTAAAGAAACCGAACCGAGCAGAACCGACCGAAATCAAATTAGTGCCTTATTTGAGCTGTCGTGTAATAATTTTTATTTTTATTTTATAGTAACAAAAAGCTGTTAAGTAAACATCAAATCCACCACGGAAACGATGCACATAGCTTCACCACTTCCTCCTCTAGGGTTTATGCGTTTCTCTCACAAATCCCCAATCCCCTCAATGAACTGAGTCAACTCGTCGGAAAAAAATGTCTCCGATCGAGAATTCGTCTTCTTGGACACTCGAATCCGACTTAGAGGATCTAGACATCGACCTCCAAGACTACGGACCTTCCCTTCCTCCCAAAAAAGTCCCCAACGGAGACATTTTCGAAGCCTCGCGTGCCGGAGACGTCGACAGGCTCCGCTACCTCCTCGAGACAGGAGTCAACGTCAACGCTCGCGACCGTTGGGACTCCGTCGCTCTCTATTACGCCTGCCTCACCGGTCGCCTCGACGCCGCCCGGCTGCTTCTCGAAAACGGCGCAATCTGCTCCGAGCACACTTTCGACGGCGACCGTTGTCACTACGCTTCTCTTAACCTCAGGATTCGGAAGCTTCTCAAGGCCTTTGAAGCTCGTCCTCCTCCGCTTGCTCCCTTGCAAGCTTCTCTTAGGGAAACGTTTCTCGGTTGCCGCCACAATCGAACTTATATGAAACAATCTTCCGATGCTAACTTTGATGTTTCTGGTATACCTTCTCACGCTTTGTGTGTGATGCTGGTTGAAGTTAAGTTTAGTCTTTATCTCATTCACAACAATCTAATGTTTTTAGGAGTTTCTGATTAAAGTTAAAGTTCTTGAATTGTTCAGAACATAGTAGTTATCAATGTTCAAGAAATAGTTAGGCAGTAAGTAGGCAGTAAATAGTTAGAACTTTTAACATTTATATAAGATATTTAAGTTTATGGCTGTAATTATAAATTTCTTGTGATGAATTATCAAAAAGTAGATATACAAAACAAAATAAAGTGGACACATTTGTAGATAATTTAAAAAATCTACACTAATGTAACCGATTAGTACAGTTTAAACTGATATAAATCGGATTTGAAGAAAATGTTTTGGTAAGGACCGAATTATACCGCCTAGGCCGTCTAGTCCGATTTTTAGAACCTTGGTAGTTATAGAGACGGTTAATGAGAATGTTTTGCATACTGAGTTTCAGTTGATGAGATGGGTAGCTCCAGTTACTTCCCACCGGATGTGGTATTCTTCGTTCAAGGTAGACCAGTTGAAGCACACAGGGTTATTTTAAGTGCTCGGTCTCTGTTTTTCAAGCAAAAGTTTGAGAATGAATGGAAAGACCGGAGAGAAGTTAGGTTCTCTAAGGAGAAGCTTTCGTATCCTGCTCTGTGTAGCCTCATCCACTTCTTCTACTCGGATAGGCTGGAGATATCGGTTGATGATATGGAAGATCTTGTTAGGATCTGCAGAGTTTGTAAATGTGAATCACTGCAGAAGATCGTTGAGAAGGAACTGATTCACCAGAAGTATGCTGAGTACAAGACACATAGAGATCTTGATAACTCAATGAAACGGTTTATCTTACAGGGTGTATCTCTTCCAGAGGAAGACAGGCTTCCTGCTTCTTTGCATAGGATCCTTCGAGTGGATAGTCTTGCTGATGTTTGTGTTAGAGTTGAGAAAAGGAGTTATTATTGCCATCAAGTCATACTAGCGTCGAGGTCAGAGTACTTCAGAGCGAGGTTATCCCGAGTGAATGATTTTCATGAGGGCAAGAATGGTTTGCCGGGTGATAGTCTTCCGTTTCTTGAAGAACATGATTTGAGCGCAGAGGCTTTCGAGAAGATGATTGAGTATATGTAAGCACCCATGATATAAAAATAAAAAAAAACTGAAAAAGTTTGCTGAAATATGTACTTTTGTACAGTAAGCTAACTCAGATAAGCGTTATCAGGTACACTGATGGCTTGGAGGAGATCAGTCCAGATCAGGTAAAAACTTGTTTGCCATTTAGAAAATTTTGTATGTGTCTGATAGTTTTCTCGTTTTGTAGGCTGAGGAGATCTTTGATGTTGCATCTCGCTACTTACTTTTTCCTCTTAAGCGTGCTGTTGCTGACGCCTTGTTGCCTCACTTGGAAACTGCCACACCTGCAGAACTGTGTCATTGGCTTGTCTTATCAGATATGTATGATTTTCTAGTACAATCAATTTTTGTTCACTGCTAGTTATATGGGTTAGAGCATAGTGTCCCTAAGTATACAGTGTCATGCATGAAACAAATTTTGTGAATTGTGGATTTTTTGTTGCTGATTCCTTTTACGTTTCTGTTGTAAAGCTCTGTTTGATGATATATGACTGAGAGGTTAAGCTTTGAACTTGGATGGTATAGGTACGGCGTGTTGAAGATAAGAGAGTACTGTCTAGACTTGGTTGCTTGTAATTTCGAGGCATTTGTTGAAACCCGCGAGTTCAGGGCAATGCTATTAACGTTGCCTCCACCATCAGGGGACTCTTCACTTCGAACCACTGTTCCAAGTGCACCAGGTGCAACTATGACCACAGACCAAGGGAATCTGCTCGATGATCTGAGAGAGAAGTGGCTTGAAGCGGAGGCTTTAGAGCTTGACATGAGAGACGAGAGTGCTTTGATTTTCGATAAGCGTCTCAGAATGCTTGTGGAAATGGCGGAGCAAGAGAAATCAGAGTCAGAAGCTGAGGACAACAAAGACACGGGTCCATGATTGTTGTTGGTTCTACTTAAGAGTCTGTTGAAGACAAGTTTTGTGTATGTTTAGTTTTCAGATATATACTTTCACTCCTTTCTCGTAATTTTATATAGAACCTTTCAAGTATTTCTTTACACAGACGATCAAACATACAATAAGATGTTGATAATATAAGTTCATTCTCTTGATTCTTTTAGTCTCTAATTTGATTTCTCATTTATAAGACTGATTTGTAACAAGGACCAGTAGGACACTTCTCACATCCAAGAGTGTGCAATGACCCACAAAATCAAATACATGTTTCTACACAATATGTTTGACATTCTGTGTTTGTATGAACAGTCTATTCTTGATTCCATTTCAGGATACAGAAGTTTCAAAAGTGTTTGACATTTCATCATTTTGGGTAGCTGAAGATCCATCCTCTGATACAGGTTACAGAAACATTTCGAGTTCAACTTCCTCACTACGATTGGGACAAGAGTATAAAACTCATCCAATATAGTTTTGGTCCATTTTTACCAAATGTACCATTGAAATATTTCTATACTTTTGCTGAAGCTTGTGCTAAATCTTTCACTGTTGCACGAGGGATCATTTTTATTTATTTATTTACTGAAACAAACAAAGAAAAAGGAACATTTAACTGTGTACCTTTGCACTCGCCTCTGTTTTAGGAAAATTAGTTATCACCGATGTTCAAGAAATCGTTAAGCGGTAATTAGATGCTTTGCAGAGAACTAGAGACTAGATGGATCGGAGTCTAGACATTAACAAATTATTGATTTATTTTTATATAATTGAGATTTACAATATATTTTTAGCTTTTGCGTTTAGCTATAAAAGTTGAGGCTATAAGCCATTGAAAGTGTCCACGTAGGATTTAAGTCCTCCAATTGTATAATGACACATCATTATATTAATTTATTATTTTTAGAAAATGTCATTGTTTCCAAATTATATTAAAAACAAAATTAATATTCCATATATAATTTAACAAAAAAATAAATATTAACATTTTACAAATTACATAAAATGTTAACTTTATAAAAAAATGGAAAATAAAAAATAAAAACGTAATATTAACAATATATTATTGTCTTTTTAAATATACTAAATGCAAAATATCATTTTTTAGAAAATTTCAATGCCCCAATTATATTAAACACGAAATTAATATTCCATATATTATTTAACTAAAAAATAAATATTACAATTTTACAACTTGCTT
>CAKOAT010416265.1:188691-214707 GCA_932364175.1 Eruca vesicaria subsp. sativa | reverse complement strand
TTATATGCATTGAGAAATCTATTTGATATTATAAAATATAAATTAATATTTCTAAAAATTATGAATATGTTTACATAACCATAATTATTATATTTACAAATACAAATAACCAAATAGCTAATAAGAAAACATAATTATAAGAAAACATAAATACTAAATTAAATTATATTTTAAATAATAAAATTATATTATTCAATTATTTTTTTTTGTTTTAAGTTATTTTAAAATCTAGTTATTTTAATAATGATAACATTAGTTTACCGAATAATGTATATTTTTAATAAATTTAGTAATTTTGGGTAGAAATTTATAATTATTTAAGGAATTTTAAGAAATAATTTGTTATGCCTTTTTCCTGAAAAAAATAGACCATGTTCAAATCCACCTCAAGTTTGGATCAATGCTTCAACATAAACTCTGATACCAATTCAAATCTCTAGAAACAAAGAATTATAAGAACAACTTTTCTTATTAGCTTTAGAAACTACTCAAAATTAAAGCACTCAATGTTTCTCTTAGATCTCTTATGATCTTCTCTCTTAGATCTTATGGAACACCTCTCCATAGATCTCTATTTATATGCAAGATAATTCCCTTGAACATGTGAGATATGGAAAACAGAAACCTAATCTAATAAAAAAACTTCCTTTTCCTATTTCTAGATTTCCTTATTGTGTTTATCTATTAACATATCAAACATCTAATAATATGTTAAGTTTCCACAAGCTTGGAATTACCCAACATTCACCCCCTTAATTCCAACTTGAATTAGGGAGATCAATTTCTTGAACTCTGATTAAGCTCCTGTTTGCTTGAACTTAAACTTCAAGTAATCATCCTTCACCACACGAAAGTATGCGAATCCACCCATTGTATTCACATCTTTCTCAAGGTTAGATTGGATGCTTTCCTCACTTTTGTATCGCCTCTTCTTAGATTTGGCCCAGTTCTTGTAGAACCTTCTCCTGACCTCTTCACTTAAGTTGCGATGAGTCTTGCAGCTGAAACTCACCCTGGTCACGTCCGCCATCTTGCATACATGAGCTGTGTTACACACTTCCGTCTTTGTGTCACATACATGAGTCGTGTTACACGTCTCCATCTGTGTATCACATACCCCTGCATGAGTAGTGTTACACGTTTCCATCTTCGTGTTACATACCTCTGTATGTTTAACACCAGTCGGTCTAACCACATGCTCCACTGGTACAAGTGTTGTGTTACGCGCTTCCATCTGTGTGTCACACATGATTCCTTGAGCATCTATCTCTGGTTCGTCTACAACTTTTGACAACTTGTAACTCGACTCCATTGGAACTTGAGTCGTGTTACACACTTCAATATTTGTGTCACGCCAAATTCCTTAAGCAGGACTCTCCTCCTTTATCTTGATTTCATCTGCTCCTTGAATCTTGTCGATCCACTTTAACCATGTAGGTTTAGCAGGCGGTCTATCTACAAGCTCCCACGTCTTGCTTCTTGTGATATCTTCCATCTCGACTAGAAGCTCCCACGTTTTGCTTCTTGTGATAGCTTCCATCTCGGCTACCATATCTTCAACCCATAAGTAGTTCGGCATCTTCAACTCAGCTGAGGTAAACTCTTCTCCTCTATCGATGCAACTTAGATTATACTTGTCCGAGGCAAACTCTCCTCCTCTATCGGTGAGAAAGGTTCTGATGGGTTCCTTCAACCTTTTGAACCGCTCGAATACCTCATGCTTCTTCTTCAGTAGTATAGCCAGGAATTTCCGTCTAATTTGCTTCTCTGTTAGACATGCGTTACACACGCCATCTTCGTGTGTTACACTCGAGAATGAGTGTATGATCTGCTTCACTGTGTCACACACGCCTTCTTCATGTGTTACACTCGACATTCTTTTGACTAACGTCTGAAGTCTCGCCCTCCTTACATAAACAGCTCCAAGGTGTCGTGACTTGATGGCGTTCCAGATGTCTTTGGAAGTGGCTTGTTCTCCCACCTGGAGAATCAAGCTTTTGGAAGCGGATTGGAACAAAAGAGCAACCGCAACATCGTTCTTCTTTCATCATCCAAACCAGGTTCTATCGTGTCACGTACTTCATGAACACACATCATAACCTTCATCCTCATCGACCAAACGGTATAGTTTGATGATGACAACATAGGACATTGGATGGATGTAGTTCCAAGGTCCTTCGTGCGTGGAGCCCTAGTCACGTCCGCCGTCTTGCTCGCGTGTACTCTTGGTCAAAAGCACCAGGATCAAAGCTTCAACTTAAGCTTAGATCGAGTCTCCAACCTGAGGAGCTCTGATACCAATTCAAGTTTGGATCAATGCTTCAACATAAGCTCTGATACCAATTCAAATCTCTAGAAACAAAGAATTATAAGAACAAATTTTCTTATTAGCTTTAGAAACTACACAAAACTAAAGCACTCAATGTTTCTCTTAGATCTCTTATAATCTACTCTCTTAGATCTTATGGAACACCTCTCCATAGATCTCTATTTATATGCAAGATAATTCTCTTGAACATGTGGGATATGGAAAACACAAACCTAATCTAATAGAAAACTTTATTTTCCTATTTCTAGATTTTCTTATTGTGTTTATCTATTAACATATCAAACATCTAATAATATGTTAAGTTTCCACAAGCTTGGAATTACCCAACACCACCTATATTTTTATTTCTGTCGTTTTCCTTAAAGTAAAGAAGCTATATTAAAAATCAGATTTACTTTATATGATTCTATAATAGAGTTTTTCTATTTTTAGAGAAAACTATAAAATGCTATTTCAATCTTTAAATATAGAGATACAAAGTATTTATTTATATTTTCCTCTAAAAATATAAGAACTCTATTATACAATTATACATTGGAGTAAAACTGATTACAAAAAAAAATACACTAGAAAAGAACCACTTTTATAATAGAGATTTTTATTTTAGAGGAAAATATGTAGATAAACATTCGAGATGTTATCACAGAATTCAAACATTGCCACATAATTATGTTTACATAAAATGACCTTCTTTTGTGCAAATTGAAATTTTACATTTCTGGTGATAGTTTTCCCAAAGTCAAGCATAAACAAATCTAGGGATGGGAAAATAATCACACTTGAAAAATTGAACCGAATCTGACCTGATAAAAATGAATCCAAACCAATACGAACCCAATATAAGTACAGAATCGATCTTGTTTAACATATTTCGGATTATGGATTTTACTCGAACAGAATCCAAACTTAAATGGATATCCGAAAGAACCCAAAATTTTAAAATTCCAAAAAAACTTGTACCATACCAAATCTCAATTTCTAATATGTATAGAAAACACACTAATATATTATTGAGTACCTAAAATAATTAGTTATTACATGAATAATTAACTCAATTAGTTAATATTAATATTTTTATGTTTGACATTGCATTTGAATTTTAATTATGAATACATATGTTTGTTTTAAAACTTTAAATAGTGTTTCGTATGTTTATAGAATTGTTAGTTGTGAATTTTCTTTCTTTATATTTCATTATGTAAAATTTTTATTCGAACAAAGCTTTGATTTGTCATAATCATGATATGTTTAATGTTACGTATAGTCCAACGATAAGTCTCATATGGTTAATGGACGAGTTTCACAAAATTGTTTTGAAGTACAACAATGTGGTTTGAAGAAACTAAATACACAAAATTATTGAAATGATTGAAAATATATTGAGTTCAATCAAATAAAAATTAATATTCTTAGAACCGATAACCCGATTAGTATCCGAAAACAAAATTATTTCGGGTTCAACCGGATCTTGGACATGTAACTAAATCCAAACTGAATCCGATCTGAATTTTTATAATATCTGAATGGGATGAAATTCATAAACCCAAAAAATTGAAATCTGAATAAACCCGAACCAAAATCCAAATGGAACCCCGATTGTCCGTGTCTAAACAAATGGCAATTCATTATTTTTTTATAGTATTTCTCTGTTTGTTCTGTCAGGCTCAGTTTGTTATATCTTTCAGTTAATATTTTGGTTTAAAAATTTATATACATATTATTAAATATTAAAATATATTATTAAAGGAATTTATCATGTACTTTCCATTTGAATTTATCTTTATTTGTTTTGTTTCGTTTTGATTGGTTGCATGCTATTGTTATGTAAAGTACAGGATACCGTAATGTGTGCATGGAGGATAATTTCCTATTATTACAACATCCATATTATGGTATTTCAAGTTATTTCCATTAAAAATAAAATAAAAACTGAATGAGTTATAAATATAGAATATGGAAGAGAGAGAGCCTAAAAATAAATTGTGGGAGACCTTCATACTTGCTTGTAGGGGTGGATAACAGTCGAATACTTGATATTTTTGGTATACTTAATTCTCAGATTAGCTTGTATGATTAGTAAAGATTTAGACTTGTACTTGGTATTGTCATATTAAAAACAAGTATTTGTAGTTTTAAGTACTTGCTAAAAATGTAGGACTTGCAAATTATTTAACTTGTTTTATTATTTGTAAATTATTTATAAGTTTTTGATAGTTATTGTAAATTATTTAAGAATATATTTCATTTTTCCAGTGTATTAGTCAATTCGGGAATATTATATATAAATATATCACTTATTTTTCACTTAGGAAATTAAAATATAAACTAATTATTTTATATAATATAGGAAATTTTGTTTTTGTTCATTAACAAAAACAGTAATAAGCCAAACAACTCCTAACAATTATTTTTAGTTTAATATTTAATACTTTTTTGTACTTACAAATAATTTAAATAGATTACTTGATATTCAATTAGAGCAGACTAAATATTCAACTTTATGGGGCAAGCTTCGATCAAATAACGAGTACTAGAAAATAAGAAGTAATTGTGCCCACACCTACTTGCTTGCCTTGTTGTGAAAAACAGTTTCAGTATTTTTTTTATTTAGAGCTTTATATTTAATTAGTTGAGAGAGTCTGAGAAAGAGCTATACTAATGTTTGCATTTACAAGTAAACAAATTATAACTGAAATATATCATTATTAAAAAGGTATATCATTTTTATTCGTATGTCTCTGAGTATGAGTTTTCCACAAACCCAACACATTAAATATATTGCCCAAAACTCAAGGGTCCAAGAGGTCCAACCAAAACGACATAATTCCTAACTAAATCGAAATGCATTGAGGTAAGAAATGTGTAATCATCTGTTAATGTAATATAAGCGAACTACACAAATTAGAACACACAGTAACATAAGGTTAATTTTTTCTAAGAAATACGACTAGACTAATATTTTTAAATGTAAAATACACATTCTTTATAAAACCAATCTTTCAATCAAGCTCAAGACAAACCTTGACTTGTTGATTAGCCTTACACGTTCACAGACCTACGCCAGTCTCTGAACCACTTAAGCTCCTAATCCTTAGATGTTTTGCCTTTTCTTCTCCGGACGTACAAAACCTCTATTGCTAAAAGCTCTCCCTATGTATTAACCGGCAACACAGTGCCAAGACTCTCTTTTTATATTGCAGAGAAAACCGTAAACCTAAAGATTTATCTAATGGAAACTTTCCATTTCTTCTACTTCAACGAATAAGTCAATCTTCCTTTTCTCTTAAGATCGATTGCTTCTTCTTCAAAACTTCATTTTATCTGGTTCTTCATTAAGTCTTCTTTTAATGCATCTGCCTTAACACACGCTTCTCACGACTCGAGTGTTTCATGTCATAGTTCATTTCGCACTTCATGAACTACTTCTGCTCTACTACATCACCGTCTTGACCATACATCTTCAGTCTCCCCCTTTTTAACTCGTCCTATCACAAGTACCTGAGATGAAAGACAAGGAAAAGAAACAAAATACCACAACCACAAATTCTCTACTAAGAATTATTATGACCAAAACAACCAAGAACCATAAGCATACTTATATTATCCTAATCACGAATTCAAGAATTTTAATACATCTTAACCAAAAGATAGTACACATAAAAGCTCCCCCATAAACTGGTATAATCTGATAACAAAAGATTGCAACAAGTGGTGCAATCTGAATAAAAACGACATGGGTGCTCCCCCACAAACTTAGATTTTCTTCATCTCACTCCTTATTTTCTCACCCTGCTTGTGAGCACACAGATTAAAAAACACAAAGAAATACTAAGCAATATTCTTTTTAATAAGGAGAGAAAAAACTAACCTGGCACTAAGTTTTGAAGAGCCCGAGCTGTGTCCTTCAAAGCTAATTGCAGATCTACCCTGGTGTCGGACCCTGAGAAACGGCAATTGATCCAATCTCGTAGATAGAAACTCTGCGTGGTCTAGTTATGGAACTCGGTGTAGAAGTCGGTGAAGCAGGAGATGGCATACGAGATGTACGAGCAGACTTTCTTATTTTCGACTCATCCTTGGCTTTTCCCATACTCTTACGCTACTCATATACTACTCCCACACGCTTATCCTTCTTGTAAGCAACGACACGATCAATTTTGTCACCGGTGTGAATAGGGACCTGATGCTGCTTCTGAAGAAGTCCCATGATCAAATGAGGAAAGAGCAGCCAGCGAGAGTCATTTCGCTGTATTACACCAAGATTCCTGATCTGCTTGAAGATCATCTTTCACATGTCTACCCGGACCCCATGAGCCATTTTGTAGATCAGTCTTGCTCTTTCAAGAGACACATATGTCATGTGCGTAAATGGAATCTAGTTGTGAGCAGTAATAATCATGAGGGCTCCATAGCAGAGTGTGAGATCCGCTCTAGTAAGATTTTCTCACTCCTTCCGAGTCTCATTAGTGAGAAATTCTACCAACTTCGTTATTGATGCTTCATCTAGAGTTGCTTCCTCATTCTCCTTTTCCTCAGTTAATGGGGGCCAGATCAAGAGTTTCATTGATCACCGAAGGTGAGGACTTGTACAGGTGATCACGAACCGTGACAGCTACTTCCTCTGTGTCTGCTTCAACCTTTGTGCTAGGTAGACCTGCGTAGAACTCAGCCACAATCTGCTCGACATAAACACCAAGAGAAGAGACAGTGGATTCTATTGATCCCTTCATGATCACTGCTAGATAGCCCCACTAATCTGTCTCCTTCATGTCCATTAGTCGTTCATAAATTACCCTTCGCTTCAGGAATTGATCATACTTTTTCTTAATCACAGCAGGAATAGAGTCAGCACTCTGTTCAAAAGTTTTTCTCGATCGGATCTGAGCTGAGACAACTGCTTCCTTAGCCAACGGCCGAGACTTGGCTGCATCTTCTGGTGAAAGAAGGTGAGATTGAGTTGGTGTGCTTGAATCACCTGTCTTTGTTTCTTTGAAAACCACAACCCTAATCGCTTCAGAATACGCTTCTTCCTACTCTCTGTGACGGTTGTATCCTCAGATGAGGAACCCAAAGAGACGGCCTCTTTGTATTTGTTCACTTCCTTCTGTTTCTGGGCTGGTACAGAGTCAGCTTCACTTAGATTATTCGCCTTAGCAGAATCTTTCTCCTTGTCTACAAGTACAAGAGGCAGAGGGGACTCATCTTTCTCATTCGGACTTGCTTCAAAGGTCCGAGCATCAGGCAGTGTGACATCTGTGAGACCCTTCGGAGAATTCAGATCCGCAACTTCTGGAAACTTCCTTAGGTGGATCTACATTAAGAACTGAGGTTCCTTGATGATCATCACTCTCTTTCGACTGAGCTTTTTCTTGATCCATATTAAATGAATCGAGCTCTTCAGTAAACTCTGGAAGAGCTGAAGATGACAGTGGATTGTTTCTTGGAGGAGTTGAATCAGGTTTGACGTCAGAGTTTCCTTCGACTTGATTCAGACTATGCATGCTTCTCGATTTTGGCGAATTGACCTTCTTGAACGTTCTTTGATTTCCCCATCTTAAAATCGGTTTCTTTGCTTGATAAAGGACGAATGCTGAGAGAAGCTGATATTCTGCTCTCTTTAAAGCACGATGGAGTCTTTTAAGGGTTTGGACCCACTACTTCCCTTAACTGAAGAAATTCGAGCGACTGTTCTGAAATTGCATTTCTAGTCCCTGTCTTTTTAATCCTTTCCTTCGTACACCTACAACTTTTTTGATTTCTCTCATCCAAACACATTAGCATTAAACACATTCGTGAATTAATAGTGCATCATTACACTTTCAGAGTAGGAATATAACACAAATCACAACTCACAATTGGTTGACTCTCAATTAGATTAAAGACTTGTAGTTTATTTACCATTTTCGTGATGCACGGCAAGATGTGACTCAGCACTTGATTCAGGTTGTACATATAACTTTTCTAGATTTTACGATTTGGTGCACCCGATTATCTTTTTATGGCTAACTCTCACATTGTTGTGCCTTTATCAATCATGCAGGTTTTCAACCTTTATTCGCGCGCAGTGAAACCTCTGTTGTTTCCCCTTTTTATATTGTTTTAGCATCTTTCTAAAATATTCCTGGCTCTTTGACGAGGGGAGGCCACAAATTGATGCAAAACCTGTACCTCACAGAATTGACGGCAGACCAAGTAGCTTTTTTCCACAGCGTTCTCAGGTTCAAACATTATATGAATCATATGTACACCCTGAACCTATACATGCACTAATCTCTGCACAACTTGACTCAAAATTCAAGGTTACACACTCCAATTGCATTTCTCAATTTGATAAAATGATTAAATTCAAGATATTTTTTGAATATATCAGCCAATTGCAAGTCAGTAACTACGTGTTTGATTACTACCTGAGTGTCTTTAACTTATTCTTTGATGAAGTGGTTCCTGATGTCAATGTGCTTCGTCCTTGAATGTTGAACCGGATTTCTTGAGATATCAATCGCACTTTTGTTGTCACATTACACTAGAAAGGGTCCAGAGTGCATTCCATAATCAGCCGAAATTTTTTTCATCCAGAGAAATTGTGAGCAGCAGCTAGCCATAGCAATGTATTCAGCTACTGCCGTAGAGAGTGACACATAATTTTTTTTTTTTGGTTAGCCAAGAAATAAGATTGTTTCCAAGAAAGAAACACCCTCCACTTGTGCTCTTCTTAGCATCAGCACATCTAGCCCACTCGGCATCGCAGTATCCCATCAAGTTTACGTTAGAAATCTTTAAATAGTATACACCTAGGCTTTCTGTTCCTTTGACGTACTTGATGATTCGCTTAACTGCATTCAAATGTGATACCTTCGGCTTGGCTTGATATATGGCACACACTCCAACACTGAATGAGAGATCCGGTCGACTAGCAGTTAGATACAGCAGGCTCCCAATCATTCCTCGGTACAGCTTTCCATCAACATCTTCTACAGCTTCTTCTCGTGCAAGCTTTAATGAAGTACTCATTGTGTTTTGGATACTTTGATGTTCTCAAGACCAAAACGTTTAACAAAATGGTGAGCATAAGAACTCTGAGAAATAAATATGCTCTTATCTGTCAGAGTAATTTGAAGTCTAAGAAAGTACTTCAATTCACCACATATGTTCATCTCAAACTCCTGAGTCATACTCTGAATAAACTTATCAACCAGCTTCTGAGACGTTCCTCAAAAAATAATATCATCCATATAGATTTGGACAATAATGATATTCTTCTCAATTTCCATGAAGAATAGTGTCTTGTCAACACTCCCTCTGATGTATCTAGCATTCAATAGAAAGCCAGTAAGTCTTTCATACCATGCACGAGGCGCCTGCTTCAATCCATATAGAAATTTCTTCAGACGATAGACATTTTGATGAATCGAATCTTCAAATCCCTTTGGTTGCTCAACATATACCTCCTCCTGAAATATACCGTTTAAGAATGGACTTTTTACCTCAGTCTGATAAACATTGAAGTTTAGAATGCGTGCCATTCCCAAGAACAATCATATGGACTCCAATCATGCAACTGGAGCAAAGGTTTCTTCAAAATCAACTCCTTCAATATGTGAGTACCCTTAAGCCATGATGCTTGCCTTGTTGCGAACCACTTCTCCGTGCTCATCTGTCTTGTTCTTGAAGATCCGTTTTGTTCCAACTACATACACTCTATCAGGACGAGCAACCAGTTCCCACACATCATTCCTAGAAAACTGCTTGAGTTCCTCTTCCATAGCCACAATCCAGTATTCATCACCAAGTGCTTCAGCATATGTCTTAGGTTCAATGGCTGATACAAAGCATGCAAACTGTACCATCTCCCTGAAGTTGATAACTTTTCCTCGTGTCTTTCTTCTCTCTTCAATACCTTTTATCACATCTGACACTGATTCATTCCGATGAACTTGCTGAATTAGTTGCTGAGGTGATGTTTCTTCCGCTGAGCCTTCCTTAAGCGGTTCTTTGTTCTTCCTGATTGATGTATCCTAGCCATCTTCATTTGATTCTGACGGTTCAATTGTGACTACTGATAAGTCGTCGAAAACCACATTGACCGATTCCATAATCATCTTATATCGCTTGTTATAGACCCGGAAAGTTGAGCTAGATTGTGCATAATCCAAGAAGAATCCTTCATCACTTCTGAATCAAACTTCCCAAGATAGTCCTTGTCATTCATAATATAGCACATGCACCCAAAAACATGAAAATATCCAAGATTAGGAGTTTTGTGTCCATATTTCATAAGAAGTATGTGTGGTCTCTTTTCTAATATACACCTGGTTGATAATGTAACATGATGTATTAAGTGCATCAGCCCATAACTTCTTTGCTATCTTGTTTCCATGCAGCATTACTTACCCATTTTCTGTAGTCCGATTTTACCTCTCAACAACATCATCCTGCTGTGGAGTCTTGGTGATGCAAACTGATGCGATATCCCCTTTGACCCATAAAACTTCTTCATGGCTTCATTCTCAAACTCACCATCATGATCACTTCGTATCTTCTTAATTCCTTCCTTTTCATTTATGAGTTACAGAGCCCAGATTTTGAAGCTTTCAATAGTATCAAACTTCTCTCTGATGAACCGAACCCAAGTGAATCTTGTAAAATCATCAACAAGCACGAATACATATCTCTTCCCTCCAATGCTTTCAGTCTGCATCGGACCCATGAGATCGATATGTAGTAGGTCCGTGCTGACGTTTGTACATCAGGTACCTTCTTATGTTGCACCTTCACTTGTTACCCTTGATTACACACACCACACACCAAAATCTCAGCAATCATGAGTTTTTGTACTCCTCGAACCATGTCTTTGTGCACCAAGTTGGTCAAGTTCCTGACATTCATATGACCCAACCTTCAATGCCACAACTCAGCGTTCCCTTGTGCTGACATGCACTTGACCTTTTTTCCCACATGTAGCAGCTGTTGCCGGATCGGATTCCTTGTAGTATAGTCACTCCATACTGATTGATAGCTCGACATTCTGTAGCTGAGAACACCACTATGAGTCCTTCATCACATAACTAACTCACACTTATCAGATTTTTATTTATTCCTTTGACAAAATATACATTGCCTAGTCTGGGTGACTCAGAGCTACATGTAGTAACTTTTCCTTGGATCACTCCATGTCCTCCGTTTCCAAAGGTGAAATTTTCTCCTTTCACTTTTGAGACCTTGTCTAAATACTCAGTGTTTCCTGTCGTATGTCTAGAACACCCACTATTAAAGTACCACGGTTCATCTGAATCCGCATCATCTGAGACCCTCGCCATATTACACTGGAAATCACTTCTTGCACCAGTAGCTGTGTGTGAGTATAAGCAGTCTTCCTTACCCATCCTCGAGAGGTGTTACCAATTCTCTAGACCTTGCGTTATATCTAAGCTTGCTTGACCTTTTCAAGATATTGTAACAGTACCTTTTGTAATGTCCATACTTTCCACAGTAGAATCAACCAGTAAATTGGCTTGAGGCAATTTGTGTCTTACTTTCTTCAGCTTGGGCAAATCCTCCTGATACAAAGTGTGTTGTACCCGTTGCACCACTTTGCCTTCCAGTATAGCCAAGTCCCATGTGATAATGTTCTGTTATGCCACTGCTTAGAATCTTGTCTAGTTGTTTGGTTCCGGTGAGCATCTTAATCTTATTGTACTGTTGATTCATTTCAGCTTGAAGATCAGCGGCGTTATTTTTCTCAGCAACCACTTCTTCTTGGAGTTCTTCAGCTTGTTTGGCAAGAATCAATTTCACTCTGATTAAGTTTACACTTTCCTTCGCTATCTCAGCATCTCTATGCAGTTCATCACGTAGTTTCGCTACTTCACTTTCTAGCTGAGCTTTCTCTTTAGCTAGTACGATATTTTCCATACCAAGTTTGACCAATGTCTCACGAACTTTCTTGTAGCTCTCATCTAGCTCAGTATCTGGTTTTGCATCACTTTCTGAACCTGAGTCACAATCCACTATTCCAAAAAAGCCACAAAGTTGCTCACCTCTTCTTCACTCTCACTGTCTGAGTCACTGTCATTGATTCCTATCATGGACTTTTCTTGTTTCTTCTTCCATCAGATTTGCACTCAGCTTGAGTGTGACCATACCCTTTGCACCCATGAAACTGAAACTCTCTTCTCTTCATGGTTGGGCATTCAGTTCTGAAGTGTCCAAATCCTTTGCATTCATAGCACTTAGCATCGTTTTCCCCAGGATTCTTGTCTGATTCAGTGGCTTTTCTTCCAGGAACAAACTTCTTCTATCCTTGCTCTACCTTTCGCAATGCTCTGTCGAACCTTCTGACCAAGAGACTTAGTAGATCATCATCTTCCATTTGTTCCTTCTCAACCGAGGCAAGAGCAATTCCAAGTTGTTCTTTCTTTCCGCCAGACACTTCCATCTCATGAGCTTGAAGCATGCCAACTACTTCATAAAATTTCATCTCGTGGGTGTTTAAAGACACACTCATGGCTGCTTTGTAAGCCATGAACTTTTCCGGTAAGCACCTCAAGAACTTCTTCACCAGTTTCTTTTCTTTGTAATTTTCCTAAGGGTGAGTACTTCTTGTGCTAGTGAGCTGAGTTTGGAACTAAAGTCACCAATTGATTCATGCTCTTCCATCTTTATCTCTTCAAATCGGGTTGCAAGCATATCCTTCCTTGAACTTTGGACTTTCAAAGTTCCTTCAAAGTGCCTTTGTAAAACATCCCATGCATCTTTTGCTGTCTCACATCCTTGAATCAGCTCGAATTGTTACCTAGAAACACTGCAGTGAATGGTAGTCAGAGCTCTAGCGTTGAATTTTGCCATCTTGTTCTCATCATCTGTCCAAAGATCTTCTTTCTTGAGCATGTCTTTCCCATAATCACCCATGGCAACATGTGAAGTCCATCCAGATTTCACAGCTTTCCACACCAATGAGTCTATACTCTTGATGGTAGCCTTCATACGCACTTTCCAGAACCCATAGTTTCCTACTTCCATAATCACCTTTGAATTCTTCACCATCTCTTGATAGCTCTCCATCTTACTCCGCAGAACCCTACATGTTTAAAAACAAAGCACACATACATGCTCTGATACCAATTGTTAATGTAAGATAAGCGAACTACATAAACTAGAACACATGGTTTATTCTTTCCAAGAAATACGACTTAGATTAATTCATTTAAAAGTACAGACACGTTTTTTTCTAAAATCAATCTTTCAATCAATCTCAAGACAAACTTGACTTGTTGACTAGCCTTACATGTTCACAGACCTACGACAGTCTCTAAACCACTTAAGCTCCTAACCCCTAAATGATTTTCCTCTCCTTCTCCGGTGTACAAAACCTCTATTGCTAAAAGCTCTCCATGTGTGTTAACCAGCAACACAATGCCAAGACCATCTTTTTATATTGCAGAGGAAACCCTATACCTAAAGATCTATCTAATAGAAACTTTTTATTTCTTCTACTTCAGCGAATATGTCAATCTTCCTTTTCTCTTAAGAATGCTTGCTTCTTCTTCAAGACTTCCTTTTATCTGGCTCTTCATTATGTTTTTCTTTAATGCATCTGTCTTGACACGCACTTCTCACGGCTCAGGTGTTTCAGTCGTAGTTCATGTCGCATTTCATGAACCATTATGCTCTGCTACATCACCGTCTTGACCATACATCTTCATCATCTTCCCATAAAATCTTGCTTCGGTTTCTACTTTAAGAGTTGTTTTAATTTGTAAAAAAAAAAAATTGGCTAATTAATTTGTAAATTTGAAGAGCGATCAAAACAGGTGATCAGTGAAAGCTAATTTAACCTCTTTCTTTTGTAGAATGTGAAAGTTAATTTAACAAACAAACAAAGAAAAGAATTTTTACAAGACATGCATGCCCTGAAGTTTGTTGCGATGTTTTAACAATAGAAGGGATACAACTTCAACATCAAGGGTTTGCCTCCACCTAGTGGAGGACTGGCCTACTTGGTAAGGATTACGGGACGGCTGTAGAAAGATACGATGCCGTTAAATGATGCATGATTAGCTGTCTTGTCCCAGGAGTGGAGTATGAGTTAATGATTAGAAGTTGCGTTTGAGGGTTGGATGATTATATCCTACGTGGGAACTCACCTTCAACAACTTCCACCGAAAAGTAAATTTAAGCTTGTCCGGCCAAAAATAACATTATCTGTAACGATAGAATCAAGCTGTTCATATATCTTGGACGGTGAGATGCTCAGATACGTGATAATATTAATGTCTTCATGGCAATGCATGAATCTTATTCAACGAAAACAAATACATGATTCTTATACCGAGTCTATATCCGCATATTATATTAATATTTTCATTCATTCCAATGCGATCTCCATTATATGATATGAAAACAGAAACGGTTGTTGGAATTATACTTTAGAAAAATATATGTTATCATAAGTATGTCCATTTTTATAGCGTGCAATATATATGAATTCAACATGAATCAATAATATTAACCAAAAAAAATGAATAAATAAGGGAAATTAGGCCATATAATCCAAAAAAAACACAAATGGTTTAGTTTTTATTTTTAAACTAAACCATTTGCCCATAGAATGTATACTAAAAAATATCTAAGGAAGTTGTGATCAATCATCTGCAGAGATACTATCATCTATTCTCTCTCCAGCGGTTTTGTATTTTACTATTTTTATTTGTTGAGATATCATGTTCAGATTTAGCGATAGAATTGCTTTAATACCATCTCCAATGATGTTTTATTTTGGAGGGGAAACATAAAAACATGAAAGAAAATCTTCTCTAAGAGTATCTCCAATGTAAAATTCCATTTTTTCCTCCAAAATGGAGTAAAATAGAATATGGAGTAAAAATGCTCCAACCCCACTCCATTTTCCACTCCATAATGGAGTGATGAACAAACAAAAAACAGATTACTCCATTTATGGAGTAAACTCTATTATGGAGTAGAATATGGAGTAGGGTTGGAGTGTTTTCTACTCCATATTCCCTTTTACTCCATTTTAGAGTAAAAAATGGAGTTGGGTTGGAGATGNGGAGTAAAAATGCTCCAACCCCACTCCATTTTCCACTCCATAATGGAGTGATGAACAAACAAAAAACAGATTACTCCATTTATGGAGTAAACTCTATTATGGAGTAGAATATGGAGTAGGGTTGGAGTGTTTTCTACTCCATATTCCCTTTTACTCCATTTTAGAGTAAAAAATGGAGTTGGGTTGGAGATGCCCTAACGGTGCATAATTTTGAGAGAAAATGAATTTGTGAATAGCGTTACCCATTTTCTGCTAGGCTTTCTTATTTATAAATTTATCTTTAAATTTTAATATATTTTTTATATCAAAAGAACTTAATATTTATTTTATACTTTACAAATTATTAATACTTTCATAACATAATTATAATTTTATATAAACCCTTGTACCTTTTTGAGAAACTAAACTTATGTACATAATGAAAATTTAATTAAAAATAAAATATTTTGATAAAAAATTTGTAAGTTTTAGAAATAGCAACAATTATTTTAGAATTAACAATAAGTAGTAATAACATAAAATATTCAAAATTATTCTTTTTATGGAGAAATGAGGGAAACCATTATAGCAAAATGTAAACTTCATTTTAAGGGGGGAAATGAGAGAAACCACTGGAGATACCCTAATTACCCAAACCACCATCTCTCTTTTACTTTCTTTTCTTTTCTCTCTATTCCCTCTCTACAGGCCTAATTTCTCTTTTTGGTAATTTGATAAATAAGGGCAATAAATAATCTACCAACTTTATGATTTTGTATAGTTAATTAACCAAATACCAATATTATAAAGCCTAGTTTTCCAAAATAAAGCAGAAGTTATTTTTGAATGAAAATCTATATTTTGTATTCAGTCAAATGCAAAACTAACCTAAAAAATAGTGAAAAATATTTTACTATTGTAATCTTTAAAATCTGTACAAAAGTACTAATTTTTGAGTAGGTATTTTGAGGAAGGCTGCTTATAAATTTAATTTTATAATCAAATTATAAATATGAAAACTATTTTGATCAGAAATAAATTGAAATCATGTAAAACAATTAGAATCATTTAAATTAAAATTAATAAAATTGTATAGTTATCATGAAGTAGATGAACAAAAATCATTTTTGTTCCATTTATTACAGTTTGGTAACATATATATGTTGAAAGAATGTTTATCTTTCTAGGATTATAGTTTGTATTGTAAATATAATATTTGAAATATTAATTTTCCGTATAAATATTGGTTTTTGTATATATTAAGCAGTTAAGAAGTTGATTTTGCTGCTTAGTTCAGTTATTGGATTTTAGAGTTTAAGATTAAAGACTTCCAATAGGAGTCGGTGAACAAATTATGTGCTAGCAAAGTTTAGAGTTCACAAGATGTTCCACACATCATAGCCCGAAAATAGGTCTAAGTTAATTAGTTTCCGAATTACGATTTATTTTGACTGAATACAACTTCAAGATGCATCAAATAGAGTATAATATCATATCTGATCAGTTATGTTATTTCGGAAATTCGCTTGTCACTCCTGTCGGTGAGCTAGGAGCAACGATTAAGACATACAAAGATGTTAAATTGATATATAGGCACATATTATATTGATGTATTTGCATGGATTTGAAGTATCACCAATAATTTAATCTTCCATATTTGTGGTTTGTTATATTGTCAAATTAGTGAATATTTATTTTGGATATGGTTTGATATTCTGTTTAATGACAACAAATGGTAGGTTCGTTGTTTCTAAAAGTTTGGTATTATCGCCCTCGTAAGTACTACGGAACCATGGTTAGTTTAGTCCTCTAGACAAATAAAAAGCATGTATTGTCAAACTTTGGTTGTGAATGAATTCATCAAATTTCGTAAGATTGGGTCGGTTCAGATTTTGGTGTTCTGATTTTTAACTTATACGTACTTTCTACGTGTGCATAAGACTTAACAAGAAAAAAGGACGAAGAAGATTTTTACCAAAAAATAGGAAGAAGAAAATCTTGTATAAATCAGTCAGACCAATTTTGGGTCAGACCAATTTATCTAAAAATATACCACAAGTATGCATGTTCAAATGAAATTAAAAATCTTTAAGGTTTTCTAATTCAAAACCAAATGATCATGAGTGAAAAAACTCATTATTACATGCGGAGTTGGTGTGGCGCTCCAGACCACTTAGCGTAACCAGGGGCCCTTAAGTGGACGCTTAAAAATCCTGTCATGGCATGGGCTTAGGCCCGGTGGGCTAGTCGATCACGCTTAGTGGTCGGATACTGGGTTATCAAAAAAAAAAAAAAAACTCATTATGTTATTTTGCTGGGAAAAATACGGTGTCTACGCTTTTCAAAAAAAAAATACGGTGTCTACAAAGTTGTACGTAACTGTGTTTGTGTATCACAGCACAATATAGAGCAGCACAAATCATCGAGTGACAACACCTGAAAATGGTCAAACGGTATTAAAACCAATTATATGGATATGAAAGTAAAGTTCGCACGCAAGATTAAATACGTTATGATTTTGTGAAATAAGTTGAGACAATTAAATACACCGTGTCCGTGTACAATGTCAAAAACAAAATAAAATAAGGCGAGTACCATAAGGTTGGTGAGGAGTCAAAAATTAGAGAAGACAAATATTTGGAAAGGTGATTAAGAAAGCTCACCATATCCCCATTTGCTTTCTAAGTTTCTTCGGTATCGATCTATTTCCGTTTTACTTGCAATTCACGAATTATGGGAAATTATTTGCTAAGAGTTCTGTTCTTTTTCTTTTTGGCAATGCCTGAAACGTGATGTTCATAATTGCTCCTATTCAATTAAATTCGATCTGATTCGTTCACCTACTCGACAAAAGTTGAAAAATAAAACTTGTGATTTTTCTTTCCTATAACTTTAAGAATTTCCCAAATAAATTAAATTAAGAAAAAGTTGAAAAAACAAAGGTTATCTTTCCTATAACTTTAAGAATTAACAAAAAGAACATTCTACATCCACAAATGAAATAACTTAACAAATCAGGTTCCATATATCCATACGGGGTTTTAATACATTTACTATTTTTCACTTGGCATCATCAACTGATACAAGTTTTGGATAAGAATCTACATTTTTAAATTCATTTTAGAGTTCAGATGTACTTCTCGTAATGTTTACGCCTTGTGAATATGTAAAATTCCTACAATAGGTTGCTTGTACCTTCTGTTGAATTTCTCTCTTAATTAATACAAAAGAATTAGCGAAAAGACATATCGTGTCGTTATAAAATATATAAATAAACATATGTACAAAGAAGTGGAGCGACTTGTGAATATGTGGTGTAGCTGCTTTCAAAAACAAAAATATCCAATTTGTAAATGATGCCAAGAAGTGCTTGGAACCGAACTAGTAGTAATTCATTATTGGTTTGTCACAAGTACATAATACCATCTGTAACGTATTTTGCTATTAACATAGAATTTCTATAAGAGAGATGGAATTTACTCTATTATACTTCTCTATAATAGCATTTGTCCTAAATATAAAATAAAAATAAAAAATGTTATTTTTTCTTCTAAATATAAAAAAATATGGCAGTATCTATTTTAAAGTAAAAATAACAACAAATTAGAATGACAAGAAAAAAAACAACAAATTGGAATGAAATTACCTGTAAAGGCTGTTATAAAAATAACAATGAATTGGATAGACTCTAATTACTCATAAGCCTTCCAATTTTAATGGCCAGTGTTGACACTAAAATGTTGGTAATTATAAATCCAATAACTTGAACCTTTAGATCAAAGACAGACTAAAACATTTAGATCGGGAGAAACTTTGTTAAAACCATTGATATATTTATTCGAATTTAAAATATGACTCAAAACGAGGTCTTTAGCCTTGAAAAAAAAACTAAAACAGTCATTAGGCATTGTGCTTATGAGTACTTGTGAGTTACTTGCATTATGCGAAAATATTGTTATACCACTCTATCAATAGATGGAAACGTATGAAAATCTGTTTGGATGACCGCATCACAAAATTTTCTGCAAATTATCTTAGTTATATTCATCCTAAAAATTGATAGATTTTCATTATAATTTGGATTTGTTTTGTTTTGAAAGAAGGGTAGAAGAATCATTGTTAGAAGGAATTGTTTTTCTTAATAATATATTTAACATTAGAAATTATATTAGTTATATTGTTTAATTAGAAAATAAAAATAGAACATGGTGATATTTTTTGCAATGTATTATTTCATGTTGGTGAAAATAGTAAGGCTGGACACCAATACTCTTTACTCATCTGATACTCATTACTCACTTTGTACCTTCTTAAATTTTCAAGTATTCCTCGTTGTCAAGAAGTATCAATCAGTAAAACTTTGATACTTGCAAGAACAAGACAAGTAACAAGTATGAACACAATATTAGTTACATGCCTTTATAACGCATTTTGTTGTTATGGGAAGTAATCAATATTCTTATGTCGAGTGATTCATGTTTTTATTTATTTTTTATAATACACACAAATATTTTGTACTAGGGGTATTCCGGCGCTACGCGCCGGATTCGTATGTTTTAAAGCTATGTGTTTTATTTTAGATGAATTTACAATTCATTATATGGTTTTAGTAAAGAAAATATGTTCTAAAGTGAAAATATGTTGAAAGAAAATGATATTTTTTAATTTATACTTAAATTTATATATACAAATCTTTTTACGCAATCAACAATCACTTTTTGTATTATGTAAGTATAAAATTTTGTTTGTAACTATCGTCGTTTAATTTGAAAATCTACTGTTGCTGTTTCTATTGCTCTTTGTGTGGGAGACAATTGCCTTCTAAAAATATGAGATGTTATTGCATCAAGGAAGTCACAGAGATGATCTTATTGTGGGTAGGTGTTGAGTTTATAGGTCACTTAATGATTAATAGTGTCCGGTGTTTTTATGCATATTACAAAGTGCTACTTGTTTGACAAAGTGGACAAATACTCAGATAATATATTTGATTGGTTGAGAACATAAACGGGCTTGTTTATCCATTATTTGAAGATGTAAAGTTTTTTTTTTGATCAAATAAAGTTTTTTTATTTGAATATGTCAAGTTATTCGTACAGTAATAGTAGTAATCGCATATCTTAAAAAATTAGAAGAGTTTATAAAGTTTTGATAAAAATATATATAATTTTACAGCTTAACAGTAAGAATTTGATATGACGATGTTAATTAGTTATACGTAGAATGTTATCTGTTTATGTTTGTATGGACTGTCGTAATTTTTGAGACTGATCATTTAACTGATAACGTACGTTTATTCTAACGTACGTTTATTCTGTATTTATAGTTTTTGATTAATTTGCTTTAGATATTTCATTTCAACTAAAAGGAAGACATGTTTAGTAAATAACTTTCGTTAATAGCTAAAACACCCACCACTACATTGAAGTTAATATAGAATAGATAAAGTTGCTAAAGCTTTGTGCGATAAGAAAATAAAAGGCCGACACTAAAACATAAGAAAATGTAGTGGGGATTTGTGCTTCGACGTGGAGCTATGCCATGCGTGTCTTCTTTCCATTCTCATTTGGACCAACAACCTACTTGGTTGATGCTGGACGCCCACCTTCTGGCACAACAGATGAGGATGGTTGATGTTTGGCATTTGTATTCACTTCGAGTTCATCTGACGCCCATTTAGTAGCTCAACATCAGTTTTGTTGTCACCCGCAGAGACCTCATATATGCAACTGAATTCTCTCTAGGCATATCATCATTAGTACCATGGTCACCTCCCTGTTCAGAATCCAGTAATGCTCATGAATATTATTCTTTAGGAAAAAATATATAATAAGACAGTATGAGGTACCAACACTAATAACAAATTCTGGGAGAGGTGAATCCTGACGCTCAGAATTGATACTGGAAATAGTGAAGGTTTGGTGTTTGGAAGTAAAATTGAACTCTACTAACTTGAGTTGGAAGACGAAGGTCTTGCCAACAATATCAGCAATCAACTCTGGGAGTTTGTTGTTCACATGAGCATTGGCACCCACACCCTGCAAACCCGAGACACAATACTTTTAGAAAAAAACAAACACAGGAGGAAGAGTAATGCTAAATGGCTGAATATATGGCGTACCAAAATATGGGTAGATTCAGCAGCTTGAATGTTGGTTAACTTAGCCATCTCCATATCAAAAGCAACAAAGACAGCTTCATCCGTCTGGTCTGAAACAGAGCTCAACTCGATACCTATAGACCTGGAATATAGGTTAAAAATATATTAGTGTAAAGGAATATATGGGAATAGAACACAATATTTGGATGAGCATGGCTATTAGAGTGTCATCTGAGAACACCTACAGCACAGCACTGATATTATCACATACGATGTATGTGAACGAAGAAATCTCTCTCTGAAGTTTTTTTAAACATTTTGAACAGCCTATATAACCACATCCTTTTTCTGTCTGGATATTGGTGCAGAGAAACTCAATTATCTGTCACCAGTAAGAGGACTACAACAATTAGAATCAACAATTTCAAGATTAAGTAATGATCTATGTAACTTTGACCTGAGGCTCATATGTGAGAACACATTGGTTAAGTTCGGATTAGAGGTTCTATTTTCTAGGCATGAAGCAGCTTTGATGAGGAGCCAGTCTGGTTTGGGACATCTCCAAATAACTTTAAGGAGAATAAATGAGGCAACACTGAAAACATAAGACGGAATCATATGCCAAAATATTTTATGTACAGTCGGTGCTGAATATCTAATATTAGTATTATAGTCACTTACTTTTCACAGTGTTCTTTTTTGACAGCTGTGTCTGAGACAAATTAGATGTGGGTTCCAGATGTTGCATTAAAAACGGCCTGCATAATGGGAAGTTAGTTAAGAGAATGCTATGTTTGTTTGTAAAGCTCAATATATCAACCACATGGGAGAGAGGTTTTGTCTAACTGCAGAAGAGAAAAGGAATATTACGTTTACTCACCACCAACAACTTTGGGATTGATGCTAATGACCAACACAACTTTTGGTTCAGAACCATAGCTTTCAATTTGACCTTAAATGCAAAAGCTAGACCAGTCAAAAAGAGTTACTACATTCACATTCCTGTAAAGATTCAATAAAATTGCCATGACGAGGACGATAACATTCATAGCTGTAAAAGATAACAGCCATGGGAATTGTAAATGTAGCGAGTACCTTTCTATATGCAAAGTAGGCATAACACGTTGTGCTCCTGATTGCAAAAAGCTCACCAAGTATATCTTGCAATTTTAGAAGTGGTGATTGGTTAATATGGTTGAAAAATTCCAATTGGTAGAGAAGATATAGAAGATTAAAAGAATACCAGGTAACTGTCTGTTGGTATTTGCCAGTGCCAGTAGCTGGTCGCAGGGAATTGAAATATTTCAGTTTGTGTTGACTTTATCGAATCTGTGATTTCCGAAAACGACGTACCTTCATTGAATCAAATGGAGACATGGGAATCAGAGAGTCGGAAGTTGTTTTGCTCCATGTAACATCAAAGCCACTTAGAGAATAAAAACAACAAATTAACATGATTTCAGAGTTGTAAGCTTTGTATTAATCATAGATAAGAAAAGATGATGGTTCGCGGACAATAACCAACAGCGCTCAAATTCGCAGATCCTAATGGACAAAAACGTAAAACAGATTTATGGGAAAGAGATCCTTACATTTTTCATCAACAAAGAGCATATCTAAACTCATCAGTTCACAACATTTCTTGACATTCCTATCCTTCCAGAATCGCAGCAATCTAGCCTTGACATTGTTGGAGCACCGTCCTGCTTTCAGATCGGAAAGAAAGATGTGGGAATTGACCATTGTAATAAACGGAAAGTTGAACAGACTATTCTTATCCTCCTTGTTGAAGCTTTGATTTTCATTTCTCGAAACGGGCTTATTTATAGTCCTAGCTCTACTCAGTCCCTCTGGGAATGCAATGAGTCGGATTGAATGCAGTGGAGTGGGGTTAACACGTTTAAACAGGGAGTTAAGGAGATCCAGACGAAACGTTGTAACTTTTGTCATAGCTCTCCCTAGATTTTCAGCAGCAGAAGAAGAAACTTCTAAACCCTAAACGACATGAAGAAGATGGTCTGTAAGTGGACCTAAAATTATAAACCCAATAACAGAAACAATCCAACAGAAGCTCAATTGTTTATTTTGATTTCAAGCCTAATAAAAAGTGCCACGTGTATTATTTTGCCCTTAGGAGAAGGGAGAAAACCTTGCTTTATTATATAAGATATAATCATTTTCATGTTTTTCGTAATAGAGTAAGCAAAAGAAACTTGCATGTCTGTTTTTAGTAGAGTATCATTGTTGATAAAAAAAAAACAAATAGAGTATCATTTAACAAGTAATTCTTAAATATTCGAAAATATTTGCAAGTAACTCACAAGTACCCCCAAGTAACAAATAATAGAGTGGGACAACTAACTTGCTAGTAACTCATTCCTAAACAAGTACTCAAAACACCAAGAATTTATTTTTAATATGACAATTATAAGTCCATATTTCTATTGCTCGTCTAAGACAAATTAAGTATCAAATATAGCTAAAATCATAAATACTCGCTTGTACCCAGCCCCCAAAAAAATAGTGTATACGGATGGGTTACTTGCATTTATATACTACTATTCGAGGAATTTGGTAAAAGTAAAGAATGCACTAGTCCATATCTCTCTAATTATAATCAACTTGCATGTCTGTTTTTAGTAGAGTATCATTGTTGATAAAAATAAAACAAGTAAAGTATCATTTAAAAAGTAATTCTTAAATATTTGAAAATATTTGCAAGTAACTCACAAGTACCCCAAGTAACAAATAATAGAGTGGGACAACTAACTTGCTAGTAACTCATTCTTAAGCAAGTACTCAAAACACCAAGAATTTGTTTTTAATATGACAATTTTAAGTCCATATTTTAATTTCTCGTCTAAGATGATTTAAGTATCAAATATAGCTAAAATCATAAGTACTCGCTTGTATCCAGCCCCAAAAAAAATAGTGTATACAGACGGGTTACTTGCATTTATACACTACTATTGGAGGAATTTGGTAAAAGTAAAGAATCATCATTTTCGTGAACCCGAATAATATAAAGATGAGTAGGTTAGAATATAATGCATGTCTTTTTTATATATAATACATATTTTCTAATTATGTATCCACTACAAATTATTGACAATTAAGTTAGTATAATGTAAACTATGCAATTTGCTAGTCATTGTTTTCAAAATTTAACAGGTTAAATTCGGCTTTAGAGGGAAGCAGATGAAGCTTGAAACTTGTGCTTCCGGCCTTGAAATATTATCATTTAAAATGGTCATATTTGTTCAGAAAGTTCATTGAATCTTAGTGTTTGGTTTAGTAATGTAAAAGTTCTTGGTTGTTGGTTCGAGTTACTTTGGTCACATTTTTTATATTGGCTTCTAGCTCACTATTTACTAGGACCGGTTGTTAATCTATCACAAAAGGTTTAGCTGATCTCATTTATTATTGTTGTTAAACAAGACAACAGTTTGTGAATAGCGAGCCTAATATTTTATTCGAAACTCTACCAGTTGTTTCTTGGGAATTCGGCCAAAAAAATCACGAACTTTACACGAATTGCCAAATAAAACCTGAATTCTAAGCTGACCAAAAAAATACTGTACTTTCTTTGACTTTTTAATATTACTAGTTGCATATTCCCCGCGCAAGCGCGGAGCCGGGATCATTATGTTTGCATGTATTTTTTTCGATTGTTGGTTTAGTGGATTCTTCTAATGACACCAATTAATAATGAAATGGAAAATTTCATGTTTTATATCGTATGTCAAAACTTGATATAATTTATATTTATAGTATTTATATTTCTATTAAACGATTTATCAATATGAAAATAACCTTAATTAAGTTAATATTCGTTGTTTAAGTATCATTAGATAGGTTTTTATATATGGTTTTTTGTAAGTTTCGGTTTTGTTTATAAATAATGTGGCATTTTTATCTACGGAGTCATCGACTGTGGGAATTCATTCGCCGAAATCTGGAGTCGGTGGTGAGAAATGTTTTCAATGAAATTATAGTAGTTATTAAAATGTAAGAGAAATTACATATTCATTTAATAAATAACTTACTTAAATTTTGTTGTTTATTTTATTTTATTTCACATACAATTTTTTTTGAAAAATATTAGAAATGTGTTAAATGTTATTTATATGCGAAGTAAGGTTTATAGGAATAGTTAGGCTATAATATAGTTTTTTAGTGTGTAAAAGTAGGTGTATTTGCTTTGCTGTAAATAGTTTTTATATCGTAGATCAAAACTTGATATAATTCTATATTTATAGTATTTATATTTGTATTAAAAGATTTATCAATTTGAAAATAACCTTAATTAAGTTAATATTCGTTGTTTAAGTTTCATTAGATATGCTTTTATATATGGTTTTTTGTAAGTTTGAGTTTTGTTCATAAATGATGTGGCATTTTTATCTACGGCGTCATCGACTGTGGGAATCCATTCGTCGGAGTCTGGAATCGGTGGTGAGGAATGTTTTCAAGGAAATTATAGTAGTTATTAAAATGTAAGAGAAATTATATATTCATTTAATAATAACGAAAATAATTAAT
>CAKOAT010416265.1:67314-188591 GCA_932364175.1 Eruca vesicaria subsp. sativa | reverse complement strand
CTGCGTGGTTTGAACCCACAATCTTGCATACTTAATTAGACACCTTATACCACTTGCCTAAAGTGTATTTCATTGTTTGTAAACATCTTACCAAGACTATCTGTGTTTAAAAATATTTTTATGATGATGACATTAATTGGTTTATGCATGAGAGCAGTGGGAATTGAACCCATGTCCTTGGAGGCCAAACATGGGGTCTTAGACCATTTGGCTAAACTGATATTCTTTGTTTGTAACCATTTTAAAACAACTATCTATTTTAATATAAAAATGTGGGACCCACAATTTGCCTATGTGGACATCTTAAGGAGCTTTTAAACTGAATCATTATAATATAGATTTGAGAACTTATCATTGACTTGACATTTTAACACACCGTGATCTAACAGTGTAGACGCCGTTATTTTGACGTTAAAAATCGACGTTAAGTGAAACGACGTCGTTTTGTGTGTTTTTAAAACGAAAAATAAACGAAAAATATGTCTATCTCAGGACTCGAACTCGAGATCTCAAAGCCAAACAACATGGTCTTTTGCCACCGAGCTAACGACACTTCTGATGAATCTCTAACATATTTCTTTTTATTGAGTATCCAAAAAATCTTTAAAAACCTTAAAATTTAACAAAATTCAAAAAATCAATAAAAACTCTAAAAATATTAAAATAAATTAAATAACAATTTTTTTTTACTTTTCGCTAAAATTAATTAAAAAATTCCTAAAAATAAAAAAAATCCAAAAATACGAAAAGACTAATGATTAAAAAATGACAAAAAACTAATGATTAAAATAATTTAAAAAATATATTTTTTATAAAAATTAATGTATCTAAGATCATTTGTGTATTTGATCTTGCATACATTAATCATACGAAAATATAGTGTGATAAATATAATTTTGTATATTATCTTGCATGCATTCATTTACATAAGAGAAAATTATTTTAATCATTAATTTTAATTTTTTAGATTTTGTATTTTTTAATTTGTTGGACGTTTTTGGTTTTTTTATAAATTAATATATTTGAGATAAAACACAAAAATGATATTTATCACACTATATGTTTTAGTAAAATTTTTGTTTACTAAAAAAAATAAAAAAAATGTTTTTAAGATATGATAACAAAGGAACATACACCAAAAACTACAATTTTTTTATTTAATTATTATCTAGTAATGTATAGAAATCTTTATTTTTGTTGTATGTTCATTCAATATCATATTTTAGCAAAACACTTTGTGATAATATCATTTGTTTATTTTATCTTAATTATCATTTCTATTTATGTTAAATACATTATTCATACTAAAATATATAGTGTGATAAATATCATTTTTTTATTTTAACTTACATACATTAATCGATATAAAAATAGGTTTCAAGTTTTTTAATCATTAAATCTAATTCGTTGCATATCTTTAAATTATTTTAGATTTTTGCAAATTTTTAATGTTTTGATTTTTTAAACAAAAAAATTATTTGCTATTTCAATTTTAATTTTACCTTTTCAGAATTTTCTTGAATTTTTAAGATTTTTTTGGAAGTTTTAAAAAGGGATTTAGATTTTTCGAGATTTTTTGATACTCAATAAAACAATACATGTTAATGATTTTATTAAAAGTGTCAGTAGCACAGTGGCAAGAAACCTCGAAATTTGGCCAAGAGTTCGTGGGTTCGACTCACACAATTGACATGTTTTTATAATAAAAATAGACGTCGTTTTACCTAACGGATCTTAACAAACGGTGTTCAATCATTCTGTCAAATTTACTAACGGCGTGTTTAATTGGCGAGTCAGCGACAACTTACTGATTAAAGTTTAAAAGTCAAATATTGTTCAGTGTTTTTTTGGCCAGCCAATATGTTCGTGTTTGTTTTGGCAATTCATGTAAAGTTGGAGCTTTTTTTGGCCGAATTCTCGTTGTTTCTTTAATTTTACAACCATTAAGTTCTAAGGTTTACTCGTGGAAAGGAAAAAAAGTATTGTTTGTGCTAACCATTATCAATGTAAACATTTTCATCATTTTATGAGAGAGACATTTTCAACTGAGAAAGAAAAAAAAAATTTGCTTTAGTTTTTTTTTTCATTTTACTTCATTTGTTTACCAATCAAAACCCTTACACCCACACACAATAAAAAAAAAATTTAAATAAAGCAACAATAAATGATTAAGGGAAACATAAAACCCCATTAATAAATTAGGTAAAAAAGGATGAGTGTATTTGATGCCTTAATGTTAAACTAAAATCATGAACAAAAACATGATTATGGTTAACGGCCCAACCGGTTACACAACAAGTACACCAGACGGTGCCGCAACAAGAACAACAACACCGCATAGTTTACAGGAAAAAATAGTACACAGCCTGTCTTTCCTTCCTTTTCTATAGAAACTATTAAAAAACTTTCTTTAAATACCCCTCTTCCTCCTCCTCTGCTCTCTCCATCTTCCAAGAAAGACTTCATTTTACCAATTATTTGCTAAGGTCAGCTCCTCTCTCTCCACTATCTCTCCTCTCTCTTCCACTTTGGTTAACAGTTAAATCACAATGCCATTGAACTACTATATGAATGTTCTGTCTTAAGTTGAGTTTCTGTTTTGTCTGATCCAGATCTAGTTTCTCTTCAGCTTATCATTGTTTCTGCATTCTGTGTCTTGGGTCTCGTCAACTTTAGCTACTTAATGCTTCTGTATGTGTGTGTTAGTGTGTCGGTTTGTCTCAACTTTTTAGTGAAGTGCAAAAAGACTTGCAAGATCTGATTCTCTAACACTACTTTAGTTGTTAGTTACAATCTTTGACTATTACCTGTCTCAGTTCCAAGATCAATTCTTCTTGAAACAGATCCAGATCTGAGATTCTGTTTCATAACTTGCTGGGTTTTCATGGGTTCTTGATAAAGATTTGATCTGTGCATTGTTTAACTTGAATCGCTGTGACATTAGGTGAGAGAGAGAGAGAGGGTCGAGGAAGCAATGGCAAAGATGCAGGTTTCAATCTTTATCGTTGTCACGTTTTTGGTTGCATCAACAAACGCCAAAACCGCAAGCCCTCCTGCTCCAATGCTGCCACCGACACCAGCTCCAGCACCTGCTCCACACCACGTGAATCTCACTGAGCTTCTAAGCGTAGCTGGTCCCTTCCACACGTTCCTCGACTACCTTCTCTCATCAGGAGTCATCGAAACGTTCCAAAGCCAAGCCAACAACACTGAGGAAGGTGTCACAATCTTTGTCCCAAAAGACGACGCTTTCAAGGCTCAGAAGAATCCTCCTTTGTCAAACCTCACAAAGGATCAGCTCAAGCAGCTCCTCCTCTTCCACGCTCTTCCTCATTACTACTCTCTCTCCGAGTTCAAGAACCTGAGCCAGTCCGGTCCGGTTAGCACCTTCGCTGGTGGACAATACGCCTTGAAATTCACTGATGTTTCCGGTACGGTTCGGATTGATACGCTCTGGACCAGGACCAAAGTCAGCAGCAGCGTTTTCTCGACCGATCCTGTGGCGGTTTACCAAGTGAACCGGGTGCTTTTACCTGAAGCAATCTTTGGAACTGATGTCCCTCCAATGCCTGCTCCAGCTCCTGCTCCTGTAGTTAGCTCTCCTTCTGATTCGCCTTCTGCTGATTCTGATGAAGCAAACGCTTCCTCCCCTAAGTCATCGCACAAGAGCTCCGCACAGACGCTGGTTTTGGCTCCAATTGCTATGGTGGTATCCGGTTTGGTGGCATTGTTCTTGTGAGAATAATAAGGATGGATTTGTTTTGCAGGTTGAGTATGTTCTAAGTTACAATTGTGAAAGAGAGTTGTATTACATCATTCCATGTTGTCTTTTTTTTTTGATTATTTTGAAACCGCATTTTTTATTTTATACATTTTACCATTATTGTTATTGTCATTTATGTGTATGTGAATTGTTATTTTGCCTCCCTATTGTTTTCTGTTTTAGATTATTTTGCTTCATTTGGAAGCAAAGTTTATACCATCTTTCTCGAAGAACATTTCGTTAAGATATATTACAATATTGAGTTTTTCGCTGCTCCAAAACAGAAATTATCAAAAGTAAAAGAGAAAAAATAAAATCGGTCTATCAAATGGAAAAAAATTCAGAATTTAAATTGAACTATATAACTGAATTATATTTAGATATTATTAGTTGGCAAAAAAATATTTAGATATTATTATATCATATTTTCATATCAATTTTTGTATCTATAATGATGAAAAGTCCCTTTATTGTAATAATTATGGAAAAAAATTAATTTTATTTTTGATAATTAATTTAACTTCCAAAGAAAAACCACGAAATTATGACGTCATATATTTTGATAATTAAGGAAAAAAAGTTAATTATATGGATTGATACTTAGCTTTGAATTTGGTCCACTCAGAGCTCTAAGCATAGACAGAGTGGAAGAAAAATGGCGTCTCAGTTCTTCAAACCACCAGCAAACGCCACACGTGGCGGCGGAGATGCTGTTTATGTGGCGTCTGTGCCGCTCAGAGCAACGGCTGGTCCACCGCAGCTTATCATGTCAATGGCTTACTCACTTAATATAAGGAATTTACAGCATTTCATGGTTCTCATTAAACCATCTTCTCCAAATCGTCAAGAGGTTTTTATTCATTATTCTCTTTTGTTGACTATAAGGTGTTTTATATAAATGCCTCAACGAACATTTATGTGGGGGTTTTCCAGGTACTCGTGTTTGATTTCCAGCCTGTTAATCCAGAAAGCATAGAAGCAGCGATCTCAGTTTTTTCAAGAAAATCGGTTCCAGGTTCTGATTCTCAGACAATCATATCGAATGTTATCTTTAAAGTGTAGTCAACATTTCAGAAAAATGTTTGGTCAAAGGGAGGAATCTTTCAAATGTAGTGAAGATTCTGAACATTAGACTTTTGGTTTGTAGGTGTAGTGATGCAAAGAAAATTGAAAAATGTTCCTAAACAAAGATGTTGGATGGTTGGATTATCCAAAGGGAATAATGCCATGGAAATGGCAATTGAGTTTAATAGCTCATGGGAAACTGATCTTAGAATTGGCTTTCATGATTGCCGACATTATACCAATGGTACTATTACAAGCTTTGACTTCAGTTTTTTTATAACAGAACAAGTCTTAAATCTTGGTTTGTTTTCATGTTTTCAATTACAGAACTTGTTCAACATCTTACTGGAGAAATTCAAATTGTTGAGCGACTCACAAGAAGCTACAGCAGTTAGCATTCACCTCATGAATGGATGAAACATATGTTCACTACCAAGATAAATGGCCAGCATTTGTAAGTATTTTTTAAGTTTTAAAACGAATAATACTAAATGATAAGTACACAAAGTACAAATCAATATTATTATCCTTAGTTAATATAACACAAGAAATCCAAAACGTAAGCCTTCTAACTTCTAGTTCTTTCCAACAGAATGTTGATCAAACGAGGAACACAAAGAGAGTGACAAAACTGACCAACCATATCTTCTATTTTAATCTTCCTCTACAGACTACAGATTTTCCTTGACAATAAACATGCAAGCATGAAGCATGTCAAATACAGAATTCAATATAATTCTCCTTAGATTCCTAGTTGTTGAAAAAAAAGATGGCTAGTTTAAAAGCCAAAATGTCTTAAAATTCAAACTTCTCAGTTCTTTTTGTTCTCTTTATCCGAATTATGCAAAGAATTTGGGATCAAATTAGGAAAACACAAAGATAACGATAAAACTGACCAAATCCAAAATTTATTTTACTTATCTGGACAAATTTTCCTTCAGTCCGGTTAGCCTCACTGGTACAGCACATGACCAAAATTTATCCTTAATCAGCAAAGTAACTTGAAGAAGAGCGATCATGCCAGTTATATTAATGTGGTCATTATATGGTTTATTCCAACAGTTTGTTCACACAAGACAGTTTAAGCAACATTGATTGATGGTCCTATATTAAAGCTCACAAATCCAACCATGAGGAGTTTGGCTCAGACCCAGCTTGGACCATATAGTTGATCCACCAAGTATCCAAAACTATCTATGTTTCGACCTGGACCAAATCTGAATCAACCATAACCAAAGACACACTTAACTGGTCTTATCCTTATCTATTTATGGCAAATCATGTCTAAATGGTGTGCTGGCGTACCAACTTTGATTTCGCGTCGAGAGAATTCAGTCCATTAGAAGGATGGAAACACAAAAGGATCAGACATATTCAAGGAACAAAGGAGAAATAACATATTATGTTTGCCCATGATCAAACATATCCTTGGCCAAAGGCATGAGATACTGCCTCGAATTGCTCCATATTACATTATATCCATTTTCCATCTAAATTAATTATGCAAACCATTAAAACCAGGTAAAAAAGCTTTCTATTAGACTTTGAAGTTAAAAATTGTGACAAAAAAAATATAATTCAGTCTAGCTGATTTTTCTCTCGTTATATATTTTATTTAACCAGTTTCTTTCTTTTATATTTATAATAAAACATGTAGCACTTATACCACCTCGTTGTAAAGCTAACATTTTCATCAATAAAACATTGATTTTAATCATAAAATAATGGGGAAAATTGAAAAAAAAACCTTGAAATTTTCAAATTTAAGTCATAAAAACCATGAATTCACGAACAAACCATTTTATATATCAACTATAGATTAAACATAAAAAAAATCATCTATTATCATTGACCAAATCATTTTAGACATGTTGAAAGTTAAATCGTTAACTCCGTTAGTGAAGAGTTAACATTGACTTTTGACATGTCTAAAATAACTTGGTCAACGGAAATATAAAATTTTATTGGTTTCAATTTAAAAGTTAAAGATTAAAATAGCTTACCAAAGTTTGAAAATTTATAAATTTTTACATTATTTTTTTATTCTGATAATATGCAATATATTATATATATCCATGAATGTGATAAATATTTTCATTTTCTGTAGCTGTTTCATCTTAAATTCTTCTATAATGTTTAAGGTTAAATAAGTTAAATAGAAGGTTATAAGTGATCAATCCAAAATAAATGAATATAAAGTTCGATGGATTATCTTAAACAAATTCACTTTCGATTTCATGCAGTAGGCTCATCTCAAATTCTTCTATTATTTTTTAAGATTAAATAATTGATTAAAAAATTGTAAGTGATCAATCCAAAATAAATAAAACTTGTGTGTCAACTGACAAGTGAAGAAAAGAAAACTTAAAGTGAAGAACGTTGAAAACTTGAAAGAAGATGATTCTCGTGACATTGTAAACCTTGATTTCAACGCTAAAAAAATCATAATGATCTTCTTAGAATGAACACAGAGCTAGAAGGCCAAATTAGTGAATTTGCCACAATCCGATAAAATCAACTAATTAGAAGGATTATCTTAAGAACAATCACAACACAAGCATGACCACATGTTTAGGATAACTATTTGGTGTTTGTAAATATAGTCTTATTTATTTTTGATTGATATTATTACATTTTATTTAATTTACTTAACATTAAATATTAATTCAAAAAATAAGATGAGACTACTACATAAAATCAAAAGTGAATTTATTTATCAAAATCATTGATATATATAATGTATATTGCATATTATCAAAATCAAAAATAATTTGTACTTGACAAATTATTTTTTTAAACTTAGTAAACCATTTTAATCTTTAACTTTAAACTGGAACCAATAAAATCGCATACTTCGTTGGCTAAACCATTTTAGACACGTCAAAAGTCAACGCTAACTTATTCACTAATGGAGTTAATGGTTTGAATTTTTAACATGTCTAAAATGGCTTCGTCAACGATAATAGGTGATTTTTCGTGTTTGACCAATAGTTAATGTATAAAATGGTTTGTTTATGAATTCATGGTTTCCATGGATTAAATTTGAAAGTTTACGGAATCTTTTTGCCATTTTCCCTGTTCAGATTTACAAAAGGTGCAATCTAGAGCTACTCTACCAAGGAAAACAAATAAAGGAAAAACAAAATAGAGCAAGATAAAATTAGGCGACCCCACGATTTAAACAATCCAAGTTGAAAGAAGAGACTGAAAATTCTTTCGGTTTCTCCTTGAGAAGATAGTGCATTTCACATCGCCTTGAGACTGAAAACATTGATTTTGTGTTAACCACTCGTATTCAGATTCTAGGAGTTTTGTGTGAATCATTCTCTTGAATTTTGACTTATCAAAGCGAATTGCATAACTATTATGATGTCACTGGATCCCCTCTATTCATCAATCCATCCATCCACCTAGAACTCCTAGAATCTCAACCCTCTTCACAAAAAAGCCTGTCTAAGGCCATATCATATCTTCTTATTGCATAGTTGTTGTATGTGTTTAATATACCTCTTATTGGGTCTTCACCCGGGTAGTATCAGATCGGGACTAAGTCAGGACGAGTCAACAAATCCCCGAGTCCTCTGAGACATCCACTGCGGCGCGCGTTTCCGTCGTCCTCACCACTAAACATTTGTCCAGCATCGGCGACCAACATCCTCTGCGACATATCCATGTTCACCGTGTCCATCAACGCCTCTCGATGAATCAAACTGAACTCATCGAGAGGACTTATGTTAACCGTAACGTCCCTAGTGGGACTTGATGCAGCGGCAATCGCCTTCCCTTTCTCCATCTGAGACAACTTCTTATTCGGCGGCATAATTCTTGTTGGGTCAAAAAATTAGAGAGAGAAGTAGAGAAAGAGAGAGAAAGAAAGAGAAAATATATGGAGCAGCAGAGAAGAATGGCGATAATGAGAGGGGGTCGGCTATATATAGAGGAGAGGGGGTTTTCTAGTGTATCATCATTAGGTCTAAAAGGGCCTAATTGAGCTCAAAGCCATCCAAATATCCACGGCTTCTCTCGCGATGGTTCCGCTTCTTGGTACAAACCGGTGTGAACTGGAAATCATTTTGTTTGAAACCAACTATCTTAATTTCTCAGTATAAACCGACGAACTAACCAAATGCTATACGAGAAAAAGCGCGACTGTAGTTTTAAGCCTGACGACAAAACTCATAAGAAAGAAGGGGGGGGGGGCGACACATTATCGACCTAGCGCCAGACTATCTATCTTCCGAACCAAATCCACAAATTTACTGAGATTGGTTACGCTGCTCACAAGTGAACTGGATGGGAGGTGGATTACATTCTCCCACAAGGCTTATAAGATAGCAAATCTGGCACATTTAAGCTTGGAGAATCGGCTTTGCTCGCGAGTCGACCGCCAACACATCAGCTTGGCTTAAGACTGCTTTGAGCCGGCCAGCAAGAAGCGACTAAAACCATCCAGCTCGGTGACTTAACAGAATCGGCTCAATCATCCGGCCTGGTGGGATAAAGCCCAATAAGAGAGACCAACCTAGTGCATTGAAGGGACGAACGCATATATAAGGAAAGGAAGAAGCAAAAGAAAAAGGATTCAAAAATCAACACACACATTTGGTGACTAGAATTAAGGTTTTGCTTACCTTATATTTTGCCGATTTGTACTTTTCCCGGCTAACTCCACGAGCACCGGTTTGTTTCCATGTTCATTTCCTTATTAATAAACCGATAAACACTTTCCGATCAACTTAAAGCCTTCGAACTAACCCACCTACGTGTTTAGTCTCTTTTACTTGAATACGACCAAACTCGGTTTAAACAACAAGTATAAAGAAGCTTAGGGTTTTCCGGACTAGATGATTATAAGCTTGGCTTGGGTCGCATCACGACCAGCACTCTTTACTTCCATGTTTGTGAAATTCTAGTATTTTATTGTCAACTTAATGTCACCTTTCAAAACCTAAAAATACACCGCACTCAGTTTAGTTTTGTTTCTTGTCAATTATCCTTTAAAATATCGGAAGAGATACCCAAGTAAACCAGACCCCACAATCTCTCTCAATCATGGGGTAAGTTTCTAAAGCGAATCCTCAAGTTTCTGTCTCCACTATCTTGTTTTCTTTCCTTAACTTTTTTGAGAAAATTGAAAACGGAATAATATTCATGATAAACACAAGCACTACGATACTAGGCGATAACAAATAAAAAGTAAAAAGGAATTTTTCCCAATTGGCCACTTGCACTTTTTACACAATAAATACCCTAAAAGAACCTATCTTCTCCTTCATCAAGAAACTCAGTGCTCTCTCCAAAAACCAAACCTGATACAAAGAGAAAACAAAAAAAAACAGGAGATGCTGAACATGTTGTCTATCTTAAGGCGAAACCTCCAAAATCTTCGGAAAAGCCCGCGTGTTGCTGATGAAAGCGTGTTGCCTTCCACAACCGTTAACAGAGACGGGAGAGGAAATGAGAGTAACGGTGTGATGATGAAGTTTCCTTTATCGATCATGTCTTGCTTTGCAGTTCCACGTGGTAGCAGGACAGATGGTGTGTGGGTGTCGGGAGATTACGGAAGGGTCTCGGAGGTTAACCATCTCATGGTCTGTGATGGCATGAGATACGCTCTCTTAATGTAATTATCCACTTTTGTCTCTATACTCCAGCTAGTATAATACATCGATCTTCAATACCCATTTGGTTTGCTTCTTCTTTTGTTGATGGATTTATGGGTTTAATATTTAGGGAATCTAGTGAGAGATATACAATGGGTTTTCACCCTTTTTTTCTTTTCTTGCGTCCATGAGACGTTTGTTAATAAGATTTCATAGGAATATTTTACCCACAAATATTTCAACCACGCTCATGTTTATACAGCTTGGACAATTTTGAAACTTGATTAAAAACTTATTAAAATAGTGACAGATCGATGTGTTAGATGAATTATGTACACATATTATGTATTGGCCACAGATCATCCAACGGCAAAGTGATGATGATTAATTTTTTTTTTTGGTAAAAATGATGATGATTAATTTTGCCAAAGAAATGGAATATTTGTCATATAATCTTTTTGAAGTAAACATGTTAAAGTTTATTACAATTTAGTTTACAAAAAATATAAGAGTCGACGAAAGAAAATGAAGAATATATCTAAGCATCACAATGCAAAACCCAACAAATGACTATGAAAAGTTAAAACAACTTGCTACAAATAAGTACGAAACAAAAAAACAAATCTTTAAAAACGCAGACTGCCATAGTGCCATGAACCCCCACATGAGTCCGCGAAGAGAGTTTTTCTTTAGCTGCCGAGAGTTACGGATTAAAGGTTGTTACCGTCTTACCGCAATCTCAGCCGCTCCTACAGCTTTCTTAAAATTCTAACTATAGAATCTGCCAAACAACTCAAACAACAACAAAATCCCTCTGAAACCGAGATGAATAGAAAGGATAAGTCGGCTTGGTCGAACCTCGAGATCCCTGATAATTTATCATACAAAATATTATATATAATAAAGAAAACAGATACAATCATGTATTTTTAGTTATGGCTTACTAAAATATTTTGGTCAACATGCCCTATACGGCTTTAGTATCGAGTAATGACAAATCAATGGTATTAGTTCAAACCATTATCCCAGTACAGTATTATATATATTATAAACTTTTAACAAAATAGGTTTAGTAATGTTAAGGTCAATGCAAAATGATTTATTAACGTCACAGTTACAAAGTAGCTTGGTTACTACTAGAGCTTAATATTATGATATAAATAAAATTGAGTTGGCATAGTCTGATCCACCAAAGTTTGTCGTCTAGTCATTTGCGTGTAAACTGTAGATGATAACAAAATTGGTGTAACATGATGGTTTGGAGAATGGGTCAGAATGAGGTTTACCTAACGCGGGATAGTACCAGGATGTGGAAATACTCATGTCCATGTTTAGTGCGACACAGCATGAACCGACCCTTTTTATAATAAATCATTGCATAATTTAATTTTAAACAAAATATATTGTTGTTACGTTATGTCGTCGTCTACAATTAGGATGGTGATGTTCTCAGTGCGGTTCGCTCTGTGTATCATCCCATCATTGTAATCGACGTTTTCTCAATTTTTCCTTTACCATGATTGGAGAGATACAACAGTCTAAATCTAGATTGTACTGGAATTGCCTTGCTAAGTACTACAGATTAATTAAACCATTGCTACTTACATTTTATATTCATTTAGATTATGATTAGACATACCCAGACTATATAATAAGTTAAGTAACCTCCTCTTCCATTTCGGGTGGTAAATAATGGCGGACATAATCATGATTTATTAGATCACACCGTCATGAATCCAATCCGTTTATTGGTTTACACTTTTGCAAGTTAAGACTTTTGCTCAGTGAAATGTTTCCTTTTGTTCAGCAGCCAATGAATGTGTAAGTTTGTTGATCCACTAGTTCTTTGAATTGTATGTACTTCCACAAAATTCTATAGATTATCTTGTTTTAGTTGGAATCCTTATGTAACAAGTGGAAATTAAGATTGAAAAGTAGTTTATTAAAGCATTGCATGCCACCATTATCATAGTCCAATAGTTCAATTATTTTGCAGTTAATTGTTTACCAGTTCCGTTTATTATTGTCATTTTTATTATATATATAAATATATATTTTTTTTTAAAAAATCTCAACTCATGAATATAAATCCTTAAAGTCAAGAAATTTTTATTGTTACTTTCTATTTGGTTTGTATTTAAATTTTATTTCATAATTTTTAATATTGAATATTTTAATAAATAAACTAACATTAAAATTTATAGAAGATAAACAATAAAACATATAGACTTAGTACTAGTTTTATCTTGTGATTACACTCAATCGAACAAAGTTGAATCTGGTTGAACCATATTGAATTGATCCATCATTTAAAAAAAAATTGGTTTGGTTACCAGTTAGTTTTTTAAAAAATTGGTTTCTCTAATGTTAAACTACCAATCAAGGAGTCAATTCTTTTGGGACTTATTCTTGGGTTCACCCCCTAGGATGAACCTAGAGGTTCACCGACCAATATGATGATGTTATTTCATATTTGATATCTTTTTAAAAGGAAAACAAAATCTTGTCAAATTATATTATGTTTTTAAAATATAAATAGAAAAAAAAAAATAAGAATAATAATATTTAAAAAACGAAAAAAAAATTCTATAAAAACATATTTTAACATTATATTATTCTTTAAAATAAAAGATAAAAATAAAATAACAACAGTAATAATTGCAAAAAACAATTTAAAACAAAAAAAAAATATTTTTATATATCTTTAAAATAAAACATCTGTTTAAAATAAAAAGATAAAAATAAATAAAAAACAGTATAATTAGTTAGTATTAATTTACCCAAGGGTTAAGATTTTTCCAAAGGGTTTATGATTTACCCAAGAGTTTAGGGTTTAGGATTAGGGTTTAGGGTTTAGTATTAGGGTTTAGGGTTTAGGATTAGGGATTAGGGTTTAGTATTAGGGTTTAGGGTTTAGGATTAGGGTTTAGTGTTTAATATATTTTTTATAGTTTTTTTAATATTATTTTATTATTTTTTTTTGTATTTTTATTTTAAAAACATAATATAACTTAACAAAATTTTATTTCCTTTTAAAGAATTATCAAATATGAAATAACATCATCCTATTGGTTGATGAACCTAGAGGTTCACCCTATGGGGTGAACCTAAGAATAACTCTTCTTTTGCTGGAAAACGAAAATTCATATAATTGTTTACAAGTTCCATTTATTATTTAAATAACTTTTCAATCAGGTTTTTAGAAAAAATCTATTTCACTTGTCATTTACCAAATTAACTGCAAAATAATTGAACTATTGGACTATGATAATGGTGGCATGCAATGCTTTAATAGATTTTACCTTCATCCCACTTGTTCGTTAGAGGGCAGAAAGTTTTGGTTTGTAATGAATCATGATATATTTAATGTTGTCACATAGAATTCAACAACAAGTCTCGTATGGTTGATGGACAAGTTTCGCAAAACTGTTTTGAATAACAATAATATAGTTTGAAGAACCTAAATACACAAATTTATTGAAAGGATTGAAAATATATTGAGTTTATTCAAGTAAAAATTAGTATTTTTAGAATCAATAACACGATTAGTATCCGAAACTATTTTAGATTCAACATGATCTTGAATATGTAACTAAATTCAAACTGAATCCGACTAAATCTGAACTAAATCCGACTTAAATTTTTATAATATCTAAATGGGACTGAATTTTAAGTAAATGCTGGTCTCGATATTAGAAAAAAAAAAGATTTGGCACAAATTCCGCAGTCCTCACAGCTAACGAAAGAAAAGATTGGACTGTAATCTTATAGCTATAAACACAGGATGATAGAATTTGCTTTAATTTATAACTGAATAACATGGAATACAGTATAATCTCTATATTTAATACTCGATAAATAATTAAGCTTTGTAAATTAATAAATTTTGTTGGTTCTAGTTTGTGCCAGTTTAAAATTTGACACAAATCAATAAAATAATAAGATAATATTTTTTAAAAAAACTATGTAAATATATAATCCCATTAAAATTATAAATTAATAATTTATATGTATATATTTTATATAAATAAGAACCCATCATTATATTGTTTGTTTTATATTCACAGTAGAATTATCTTTATATTTTCTTAAAATTTAATATATGTTTGATGAGATTTAGTAATTCTACTCATTTTACTATATACACCAAATAATATAATAAAATTAATATAAATATAAAATTTCAAAAGAAAATAATAATATCTATACAGTAAATCAAATATTTATTTTACTTATAAAATAAATATATCTTAAAATAAAATAAAAAATCTAAATAAAGAAACGTGTGTAAACTAATATCTCTATAAAGTAATAAAATTTTAAAGTCTTAATATTATTAATTTATAGAGGTTCTACTATATCTTAGGTTAACACAACTGATTTGAACTAAACTAATTATGCCCCTAAGTTTGTAGAATATTAAAACTGAAATGCATATCCTACAATTGTTTCTATCATAGCAATGTTTGTTGTTTATCCTTCCAATATAAATTGAATCAAGTTGATATCTTAATGGTAACTGCCTCAGGTAACTAATCTCTTATACAAGATTGAAATCATTCAGTGTCACCAAGCTTTTAGCTGCCATTTCAATCTTTAATGCATTCAAGGATAAATGAACAAAAGTCTTTACAGAGATCGGTATGCTCCTAGTCTTACAATAAGGTTACAAAGAAATTCTTGTTTCTACTGCAATGTTGATTTTGTTGATGAAGTCATCAACAGGAATGGTTCCAAGCTCTCCTCCAAACCTCGACCTAACGGTCAATGTTCCCGTCTCGACTTCCTTTGGGCCCACAACCGCCATTAACGGGATCTTCTGCGTCTCTGCGTTTCTTATGAGCTTTGGCAACCTCTCTCCGTGGCACAACTCAGCCCTCACTCCACAAGCTCTCAGCTTCTTGCTCACTTCCTTGCAGAACTCCAACTGCAAACCCTCTCATTAAGTCAGAACATGGATTCCTAATTTTCAGACAAAAGTTTCATCAAGACTCAAGAGACAGAACCTGATTGTCTGTGACGGGCAAAACACGAACTTGAACAGGAGAGAGCCACAATGGAAAATCCCCTGCGTAGTGTTCAATGAGAACTCCAAAAAATCTTTCCAACGAGCCCAAAACCGCCCTGTGGATCATTATAGGACGTTTCTTATCCGAGTTTGTGTCCACATAAGTAATGTCAAACCTCTGAGGAAGATTAAAGTCAACCTGCGTGCCAACAAGAAACAAATTAACAGAGAAAGCATCCTGAGATTCATAAGAGTAGAAGGAAGCTTACTACTTGCCTGTATGGTTGAGCACTGCCATTTTCTTCCCAATGCATCTTCGATCTTAAGGTCAATCTTTGGTCCATAAAATGCGCCACCTCCTTCATCAACCTCATAGCTCCATCCCTTATCATCTAAAGCATCCTTAAGAGCACACGTTGCCTTTTCCCATATATCATCACTTCCAACTGATTTTTCAGGTCTAGTTGATAAGTTAACCTCATACTTATCAAACCCAAACCTTGACAATATCTCTTCTGTGAGATCTAGCACACCTCTGATCTCATCTTTGATCTGATCCTCTAAACAAAATATATGTGCATCGTCCTGACAAAGAAAACTAACTAAGTTAATCTTAGTCCTTAAACAAGATTAGGATTATCTATATTAATGTCTTTAATAAATAACCTGTGTGAACCCTCTGACACGGAAGAGACCGTGTAAGCTACCAGACAACTCGTATCTGTAAACTGTACCAAGCTCTGCAACTCTTATGGGCAAATCTCGATACGATTGACGTTTTCTTTGGTAAAGCAAGATGTGGTACGGACAATTCATGGGCCGAAGCTGATAAAGCTCGTCTTCAATCTCCATCTGATCATACATATTCTCTCTGTAGAAGTCCAAGTGACCACTGATCTTCCACAAATCAGCTTTAGCAACATGAGGAGTATATATCAAATCATAACCATGTTCCACATGCATCCTCTTCCAGGACTCTTCGATTATGTTCCTAACAATGGCACCTTTGGGATGCCAAAACACCAATCCTCCTCCAGCTTCATCCTGGATGGAAAACAGGTCGAGGTCTTGGCCAATGCGTCTATGATCTCTGCGTTTAGCTTCCTCTTTGAAGTGGAGATACGCTTTTAGTTGCTCCTCGTTCTCCCAAGCGGTTCCGTAGATCCTCTGAAGCATTTGCCTCTTCTCATCTCCTCTCCAGTATGCACCAGCGACAGATTCTAACTCAACTGCTTTCTTGTTAATCTTCCCTGTTGTCTCGACGTGAGGTCCAGCACAAAGATCCCACCATTCATTACCTAGAGAGGCATTTTAACTGGCATAAGATGGAGACAAGCTATATTACCAAAAGAGTTACAGACATTAAAGAAGACAGAAGGAAACTACAAGGTTACCTATGTGATAAACGGTGATGGGCTCTTCCTTAATACTCTCCAGAATCTCCATCTTGTAAGGCTCATTGATCGCCATGATCCTTTTCTGCGCTTCTTCTCTAGATACTTCTTCTCTTAAAAGCGGTAGATTACGACTAATGATACGGTCCTACAAGATTAAAATCATCAGAGCTAGTCTAGGAATAATACTAATGAGCATCAGAAACTAAACAGACCATCTCTTTCTTGATCCTCTTGAGGTCTTTGTCTGTGAGAGGCTCCATGTCGAAATCGTAGTAGAAACCATTATCAATCCAGGGACCTATGGTCACTTTAGCATCAGGGAAGAGTTTCTGAACTGCCATGGCCATAACATGTGCACACTGTATTCACATGGATAAAAGTTTTTTAACTTTCAATCAGTTAATATTATTATCTCTAAACATGGCAATCCTGAACATAGAAAAGTGAAACATTGACATAGAGCACCAAATTATTTTACAAAAAATACATAGAAAAAGGTCACTAAATTTGTTTATAAAAAAATTTATTCAACTCTTAACTAAACTGCTTATAGCATTTTCATGGAGGCCCATGTCTCTAAAGAATGCACAAACAAGTCGAAACTGATGCATCAAAATTCAGACTTTTGCAAAACTTAATTTGGCAAACATCAAAAAAGTTGTGAAAAGGGTAAAATGTTACATAATGTCCTAAAATACCACTAGTATCGAAACAGAGAATCTCAGAGCAGAAACAGAGGGAAGAATGTGTACCGTGTGACGAATTTTGAGCAGTTTATCGGATGAGTCGTTACTGGGAAGTGAAACGGTCGCTGGCTCTGTCTTCTTAGGGACGGTGCTGGAGATAGATGGTTCGGTGGCGACGGAGAAGACGGTGGAGAAACCATGACGTTTTGGATAGAATCTGGGGGTGGGAGATGGAAGGTAAACGAAGCGTCTTAGAGAAGAAGAGAAGGAGGAGGGTTTGGAGAGGAAGGAAGAGGAAAGGAGAAGAGAACGAGAGGAGGCCATTAGAACGAAGCCCGCGAGGCTTCGCAGGGATTTTGAGATTATGGAACTGTCTGTGGTGGGAACTTGTCTGATAAAATGGATTGAAGTGAGGAGAACATAAGACCACGTTTTGGTTTTGTTTACTTCTATGTTTGATTTCGGTTCGGTTTAATAGAAACAATTTGTGAAATTCATTTTGGTTCGGTTTGGAAACGACAATTTCGATTTGTTCGGTTCAATTTTATTTTGGTTACTCCACATTTTTCATTTCTCATTTCTGCTCAACACTAAAAGAGCTGATTATATGTATCGGCAGTTTCTGTTTGGAAGTTGTTTAGAGGATGAATAACCCGGGATTTAACGGAAGTTAAGAAACTATTTCTTAATTCTTAACTAAAAAAATTAAGAACATGTTTTTAAATAAAGACTTTAAGAATAAGATGATAACCTTTTTAGTTAAAAGTTAAGAAATAGTTTCTTAACTTCCGCTAAGAACATCACAATAAGAACTAGGGATGGCAATTAAAGACCTGGACCGCTGGCCTGGCACGTAAAGGTTTGTTGCGGGGTGGGATTAGGCATTCATTTGATAAGTCCGTAAAATTGTGGGCCTCGCGAGCCTTCATGGGGTGGGCCGAATGCGGAACGAGCTCAAAACGGGACGGGCCGAATGCGGGACAGGTTAATCCACGGGATTTTGAAGATCCGCAACCATAAGTTCCCATTTCTGTTTGGTTTTGTTTTCAGTACTATAAATTGCCTTATTACTATGTGGAATTTTCTTATTTAAGTTGATGAGTTTTGTTTTCAGTATTGTCAAGTGGTGTTTTAAAAAAAGAATTAAATTTTGTTACAATGATGTTGTTAAAGAGCTACTGCTTGTTGAAGAGCTGTTGTCTGTTCTTTAAACGACTCGAAATGAGAGTTTGGGTTACTGCAGAATCTTGTTTTTACACTCTAAGTTCAACAGCTTGGTTGAAAGAGAAGAAGAAATCATTAGTATTAAGTTATTGTTGCTACGAAGAGACGTTGCTTTAAAAAGAATCAAATAAGGAATATTCTTGAAAAAGTTAAATTTCACTGTCTAAATGGTTCTCACTTATTTCAAGACCAATAAACCAGCGAGTGATCACATTGGATGTTGTTGCGATCTATGTTGTTCAGCTCTTCAACTTCTTTACACAACTCTTCTACTTTAACATTCATAAAAGAATCTGAAGGAGATGTCCCGTGGAACGGCCCGCGAAGGCTTATAAATTATGCAGTACGGGATTGAGTAGTCATTCAGAAAACCGCAGTCCGTGCGGGACAGGCCCGCCGTGACCCGCTCGACGATGCTATGGTACGGGATAGAACAAGACGGGAAAGCCTAATTGCCATCTCTAATAAGAACCTTAATTATGGTCTTAGGCTTCGGTAGTTAGTACTTAGTAGGTGAAGGAGAACATAAGACCACGTTTTTGGTTTTGTCCACTTCTATGTTTCATTTCGGTTCGGTTTATGAAAACCAAATTTGTGATTCGGTCTGATATTCGATTGGTTACAATCAGCCTAACTGTCTCCAAGTATTTATTTAATTTTGTTCTGGCATTTGGTGTTTGCAATTTGGTTAAACGGCTTTTAAAATAGTTTTCTCTTGCTGATTATGACAACCTCATAGTCCTATACAATGGTTTGTTAGAAGCTTTGAGGCTCCATAAAGTCGATATATATTACTCTTTTTCTTTTTCTTTTTGAACAACATATATATATTAGTCTATGATTCAGTATAATGCTTAGAACACACATCTTAAGAAAATTATTAAAAACCTCACTGATTGATATAACATTAAAAATAAATCAACGAATCATAAAAAAACTGTAAAGATCTGTTTTTTCCGTTAAAGTTCAAGTTAACATAGAAATGTCAAAACATCTTATAAACACCAAAATGTTCTAAAACATTGTTTATGTTATGAAATCGAACTATGAAAACGAAGGAGTGTATTATTGTGCTACCATCATTTGAATAGGCTCACCCGCAGTACATGACATACATTCTCTCTAACAATAATAAGCATTGAACAGAAGCTCTAGGCAATAGCTTCTCCTGTTAGCAGCGAATCTGATGGGTTGTCCAATGGAAGAGTGTGCGTTATGACATCCTCTAATAACTTCAAGAGCTCTGCTCGACGGAGATTTGTCACCGTATACTCGAGTGTAACCTGGCGAGTAGGGAAGACTTGAGAAACTCAGTACAGTTTAAACAAAACATCCTTGTTGGAGAGAGTGTACTAGTTACCTCTTTGAAGATTTCACTGTGAGAAGAGTCCTCGAAACCCTACAACACAAACAATTGTGTTTGGTCTTTCTTTCGTTGTAAATTCATACACTCATACATACATAAATTTTTGAGATAACAAAGTCAGTAATTATAGTTACCAGTTTTCGGAATAAGCTGAGGGAAGCTGTGTTTGAGTCCCCAATCTTGGCTGTAAACTTGTGGATCTCCAAGTTGTTGACAGCATAAGCCATCATCATCAACACAGATTCCTTTCCTATTCCTTTACCACGGCTACTCTACACCAACGGTTTGTACCCAAAAGAAAATTCATCATGTGCACAGAAATAACATCAGCTTAACTACAAGTCAATTGCAAATCTCAACACAGGAAACCTGTTAAATGTTTGTGAAAAGAGAACAAATCTTACCTTCTGGGCTCAGCTATCATTATTTCCACCTCTGCAACCTTAGGATCATCCACATCGTTCATGTAAATGTTCACATCACCCGTCATGGCTGCACACAGAAGCTTTGGTTACTTATTTACAATGACTCAGCGTGAAAACAATCAAGCCAAACAACTAACAAAGGAGCAGACTTGTAGATATGTTCTCATTTCCAGGAACCTATATAAATTTTAATTGTAAGAACAATTCCACTATAACAACTAAAGAGAGAGTGTGTTGCAGTAGTAATGATAACAAGCCGCTTGATTACATTAGCTACATAGAAGATTCCAAACTGATGAATGGTAAAAGAATCTCATTTATTCACCAGTTCCTAAAATGAAGTAACTCAGGAAACGAACCTTCTACATGCGGTTCACCATGAGCCAAGTCTCCCTCTATGAAATCTTTGTCCAACACAATGAAAGTCCGCTCTGCAAACCGTAACAAACCAATAAACATAAGCACTAGGAACGTTTATTACATGTACATGACGTCATGGATCTACTCTACTCATTGTTAGTTAATTATGAGATGGAATCAATGTATAACATCACAACAGTCAACACACTTAACAAAGTCAACTCTGAGATTTCTTGAAAGAAAACCTAAAACCCTAAAATTGAGTTTAACACCGGACCGGACAGTGATCAACTTCGACAAAAGAAGATGCAATAGGTAAGAGATGTAAAGAAGGGTTATACTATTGGGATCTTGAGTCCAAGAGATTTGCATCTCATACTCCTTCTCCAGACTCAACGGCTCAGATCCAGTAGCTTCTAGAAGAGCAGGGTCCTGCATCCAACCGTGGTACTTTGGGACATGTTCCGACATGTACGGAACCAACACAACTCTCTTCCCTTCCAAGCTCACTTTCATCGTCATTGTCGTCGTCTCCTCTTCTTCTTCGTCTTCTCCTTTTCTTCACAGAGAATAATCAGGAGATTAACCAAATACCCCTTTGACTCATAGAAAATGCTCAATTCTCCCACCAAGAAAATATATTTTCTTTTATATTTATTTTTAAATACGAAAATGTTCAATACATCTATAATCCTAAGAAAATCAGATAATTACATGATCCAACCACATAAATCCGACCCATCCAAATCCAATTGGGCATAACTCGGTTCCTAAACCAAACACTACGTTTTGGGTTAAAGCTTTCTTCACGAACTCCTTTTCTCTCCCTCATTTCTATTTCGACGAACTCCACTTATCTCCTTTTCTGACGATTCTGAAACCCTAGCCTCCGTCGCCGCGTTCGTCTTCCATCCAAATTGAAAATCCATCAATCCCTCCCTCTTATTTCTCGTGTCTTAACTCTCTCTTTATCTCTGTTTGAGAATTAAACCCGAACCCTATAGTCGAGAACCGCTTCGTTTCTTCTTCCTTCTCCGCCGAATCGAGTCTCCATCTCCATTTCTTCTGGTAAGTGATTAGTTTCCTTTTGTTTTGTTGTTATTAGGTTGTTTTCTTAATAGATTTGAAAAATAAATTTGGAGATAACTTGTAAGTTGTATAAGAAATTAAGGTAGTGTTTTAATAAACAAGATTATGGTTTGAAATTTGGGAAAACATGGTGAAATATTAGATTTGGCATAAGTTTGAACAGAAACATATATAAAAATTGAGATTAATAATTATCGGTTGTGCCTAAATGTGTATTGTTGTTTCTGGATGTTCAGAGGAACGAGGTAATGGCAGGTAAAGGTGGAGGAAAAACTAAAAAGAAAACTGAGAGATCTCCAAGAGGTCGAAAATATGATGCTCCTGTTGTTAAAGAGAATGTGCAAGAGCTATCTGACAGGAACACTTGTGATGATCTGCCTAAACACCCCTCTGAGGTATATTATTCTTTTTGTTTTAGTAATAAATTGTCACTGCTTGGTGTGTATTGGTTATGGTTAATTAAGTGTCAATGTTGTGTATCAGAGAACACATGGCCAAAAAAAGGAGACGTCCATCTACTGGAGGTGGAGTCTCCAGTAGAACTAGAGCTAGAAAAGCGGTGTCATATGGGAATGAGCCGGCCAAAGAAGTGGCAGTCCAGCAAGAGAGTGCCCCAGTGAGAGATAAGACTGTAGTTTCGCTCTCAATACTGAAAGTGAAGACATGTCTGCTGTGTCCTCTAAGGTAATTTTTGCATTCATTTTAATCATTTATTTTACTACTCTTATTAGTAAGAAATGACTAATACATATATATTTTTATTGCAGTAAAGGCAACCATCACAACCTCTTGAATTGTACTTCAAGAGCACAGAGTACCCGAAGACTTGCAAGATTCAGTCGAAGTGCAAGGTGAAGGATACAGTCGATGCGATTAAGGGGTTAAAGGAGGAGGTCAGCTGGTTCACAAGCCATCCACAGTTTCGTCATTTCTTCCACATGCCTGATGAAGAATTCATGAAGCTCCAAGGAATGTGGATGTTACTCATGCACACCATTAATATTGAAGGAGAAGATGCTGCATGGTTTGCGGTGAATGGTGTGCCCATCCGCTATTCTATGAGGGAGCATGCCCTCATCTCTGGCTTGGACTGCCATGAGTATCCGAGTAGACATTTGGAGCCCGGAGGTACTAAGTTTGTGGATTATTACTTCGGTAGTAATAAGAAGATCACCATAACAGATGTGGAGCAGAAGCTGCTGTCTATGGAGCAACCATGTACTGATAGATTGAAGATGGCTGTCTTGTTCTTCCTTGGTCGGATTATCAGAGTAAGGAAGGATTCCGGACCATTAGACCCGCTCATCTTAAGGATAGTGGAAGATTTGGATGTTTGCAGAAAATTTCCTTGGGGTCGTCTAACATTTAAAGATGCAATAAAGGAGATTAAGCATGTGATGGAGCGTCAAAAGGGTGAAGTGCGTTATGTAACCAGATTTAATGGATTCATAATACCGTTAGAGGTAAAAAGGTTACAATTTAGTGAATTTTTTTATTATTCATAACCGAAAATCTGACACTGTACACTTTATTTGTGTAGGTATTGGCTTTTGAGTGCATTCCTAAGTTGGGGAAAAATTCTGAATCTCTTCACATGGCGCCAGTAGAGATTGTCCTAGGATGTGCAAGAGCCGGTTTACAAAGCGTAGCATGAAGGGTTATCCTTTGGAAGATATATATGCTGCGTTTGGAGAGACAAGGGTATATCTTTATATCATTTAGTAGAAAATAGCAGAGAATTTAAACTGATATTTCTGAATGTTTTTTTCAGACTATTAACAGTGTGTTGGTTCCAACTGTGGATGAGGAAACTTTTCTGGCTCGTATCATTGATCCGGAGCCTGAGTATCACCGGGAGGGCAGCACAAGTGATAGGTGGAACTACTGGCTAAATGTGAAGCAGAAGAAGATTTGGTGGAAAGAATTGTATGAGTCAGATATTGATGCACGAAAGTTTACAAAGACGAAAGACAAAGAAAAAGTGACGATTGTAGAAGGTTCATCTTCTAATTCTTGTTTGGAGTCGATCTTGAAAGGTCTAGAAGAGAGGATGGTGAAAGCCATAGAAGAAGGATTTTCTGGAATTAACTCAACAGTAGGGACAAACCTGGAGACTATGTACTGGGCGATGGGTAAACTTGAGAAGAACCAGCGTCTTTTGAATAGAAGGGCTAAGAAAATAGAAGACAGGCTGGCTTCTATTGAAAGCAAGGGAAATGAGGATGTGGAGTTTAGACAATGGAATGATTTTGATTATAGTAGAGATCAAGGGAATGATAACAGTGAGCAGGTTGAGGAAGATGAGGAAAACAGTAAGAGAAAGAGCCGGAAGATCAAGAAGAGCAAGAAGAAGGGTGCAGAAGAGGAAGAGCAGGAAGAGCAAGACAGTGAGAAGGGTGACGAAGAGGACGAGCAGGAAAAGTAAGACAGTGAGAAGGGTGACGAAGAGGACGAGCAGGAAAAGCTAGACAATATTTGTGAGAAAGGGAGAGTACAGGCGGACACATTTTGGAGGAGTATTGATGAGCAAGAGAAAAAGAATTGGCGGAAATTGAGGCTGAGAAAGAGACTGAGAAAGAGGCTGAGAAAGAAGTTGAGAAAGAAGCTGAGAAAGAGGCTGAGAAAGAAGCTGAGAAAGAAGTGAAAACTCTTACACTACCACGTGGTAGGACTAAGGCACATGCCGCAAAGAGACAATCCCAGACTCCACCAAAGAAACGGTTAACAGTGCGAAATTGATTACTCCACCAAAAAATTGGATAACGACAGCAATGGTGGAAGAAGAAGTTGAGAAAACTGATGAAGAAGTTGTAGAGAAAAGTTCCAGCGAGGAGGAGAAAAAAGATGAAGAAGTTGCAAAGGAAGAGGTTGAAAAGGTGGAAGAACCCGAAGAGGAAGAGGCTGAAAAATACACTGAGGAAGAAAAACAAAACTGATACATGGTTGTTTACGAAGAACCTGAAAAAACAGTTGAAGAAGCTGAGAAAACAGTGGAAGAGGATGTGATACACGCTAGGCCGAAGAGGAAGAGAGGCATGCCAAGGAAAACTGATACTACATTGAAGCCATGTACACCACTACCGGAGAAGAGAAAAGGTGAACCTTCACGGTGGGTGCAGTCTCCTTTTACTGAGGGAAAGACTGATGAGCTAAAAGTGCCAAAGAAGAAGCCTAAAATGCTTCTGTTATGTATTTATATTATTCAAGTTAGGATGTTATGTTTGTGCCTAAAATGCTTCTCTTGAACTTGTTAGGATGTTATGTTTCCGCTTAAAATGCTTTTCTTGAATTTGTTATGTTTATGGTTGTGGTATGTTTTTAGAAAACAGGTGTGGTAATTTGAAATTAGAGGGGAAATTCTGCTCAAAATACTTCAAACTTGGAAAAATACTTCAAAAACTTGAAAAAATACCTGAAATTTTGAAAAAAAAATTCAAAAACTTGGAAAATACTCATAAACATGCAAACCACATGTAAAACGTGCATGGATAAAAAGTGCACATGTAAAATGTGCAGCCGTCATATAATTTGATATTATTTTGATAACATTTAGTAATTCTTGGTAAGCTTCAAGGACTTAGTAATACTACCTTATACATAGTAATCTTTTGAGAATTTTTAGGTTTATCTAGTAAAACCATAAGAAAATGAGCTTTTTTATAGTAATATCGATGCTTTTTCACTATTATTATCATTAGATAATACATTTTCATTACGTATTGGCTAGAAATACGTATTTTTGTAGATTTTCGTTACTATGACCTAACCATTCACACACTAACAATGATAGTTAAGAGAAATTTTTGGGAAACTGAAAAGATTTTTTTTTAAATGTTGAAATAACCATCAAATATAGTCCTATAATATTAATATTAAGTAACTAGTCTACGAACTGATAATAATCATAAAATATATCGATAATAATCATAAAATATATATAGTTCAAATAACACATAGTAATATTAGTTAACCAAGTAATCAAACTAACACATAGTAATACCAGTAATCCAAAGAACACATAGTAATACCACTAATCCAGTAATCCAAATAACACATAGTAATACCAGTAATCCAGTAATCCAAATAACACATAGTAATTCCAGTAATCAAACACATGAACCACTTCCACATTCAAAATACGCTCCCATACCTCCTCCTCTGCCTCTGCATGTACCTGTGTCTGTGCATGTGCCTATGTATGTGCATGTGTCTGTGCCTGTGCATGTGCCTCTCCCTCTTCCACTCCCTCTACCTCTTTATCATCTTCCACGAGATTCTCCTGCTGATGGAAACCTTGCTTGTTGCAGTTTTCCTTTCTTGACTTCAAATACTGGAGGAAGTACTTTCATTGCTCTAACTTCTTCTGGATAACCCAATCAGACATGAGGAACATGATATTTTGTTCTGTGATAAGCCAAAACCCATTGCTCCATCAAATAATACTTAGAACAATACTCAGATAGATGGAGTTCCTTTCCCGCTTTATCAGCCATGAATGTGGCAGCAGCTACTGCATGAACACACGGATATTTGTCTTTATCAAATTCAAATTGCTCACATGTGCACGTGTTCATAGCCATGTCCACGGTATAACGCTTCCCGTCACTACCATGCACACTGTACTCGAGATAGAAGCTGTTTAGCTCGTTAACCGTAAGAAACCCTGCATCAACACATCTTTTAGACATTTCCGTCTCCACAATAGGCACAAGCTTTATTGCGGGTGGTGTTTCAGCTGCCTCCTTCCTGTGGTTGTTAAACCATTCAGCAATTTTTCCAATGATAAAATAAAACATTGGAAGTAAGGTGAACTTTCTTGCGTCCTTAATAACACCATTAAAAGATTCTGCTGAATATGTGGTGTCAACATTGTACCTATCTCCTTCAAAGTAACATCTAGCCCTTTTCTTTTGTTCACAAGTTTTGTCAAGATACTCCGCTGCACTAGGATACCTCCTGCAAAAAGCGTCATAAAGGACCAAGAACTCAGCCTTTGTATAAGCGTGTGCGCAGTCCATAAACTTAGATGCACAGATATCTATGTTGTTACGGACGCAGCCTTTAACAGTTTGAGACAAATGCCATATAGAATACCCATGAGCGGCCTGAGGGAACACTACACGTACTGCCTTGATCAAGCCTTTGTTTATGTCCGAAAGAAACACCAATCCAGGGACATCGGATATAACTGATTTCAATTGTTCCATAAACCTTACCCAACTCTCATAGTTCTCACCACATGCCATACAAAACGCAATTGGGTAGTGGTGATGATTGGGATCCTGAGCAGTCGCAACAAGCAACACTCCACCATAAACAGTCTTCAGGTGTGTTGCATCCACAACTATAACTTTTCTCGTCGCGCGGAATCCTTCTATGCTAGCTCCCAAAGCCCAAAACAGATACTTAAATTTTTTGCCCTCATCCACAACCACACGAGTTATTGTGTCAGGATTCGTCTGCTCCAGCATGTGCATATAACAATATAATTAACTCTCTTAAGGAGTTCCGTGCACTTTATTAGCAGCTAGTCTTTTTTCCTCTATATGCTGTTGTGTATGATACATCCACAGCAACCTTGCGATGAACCAACTGAATCAGAGCTTTGGGACGTGGTGTGTCAAAACTGCCGGGATAATCTTGGGCCAAAACAGATGCAACGATTTGTGGTGTGCCTCTCCTTCTATTAGGCAGTGTTCTTGTGGTAACAACAGAACATCTATGCTGCTTGATGTAACTTCTAACTGACCAAAGATCTGTATTCGTTAACTTTGCAACACACACAAATCACTTGCAGCCTTCTTTGGATCCTTGGCATTTTATCACATATCTCTTAGTATCCGACTGAATTACCTTATACTCAAAACACTTCAGATGTGAAGCAATCTGAATATGAGTTTTCGCTTCCTACTTGGTTCTAAATTCTTGACCTAAAACCAAATCCATACCATCATCCCACTCCTTATAGACAAGTGGTGCGACTTCAACTGAGGGTCCTGCTTTTCTTTCGGTGACATTCTCATGCATCTCAATGTCTTCGTAATGTGTGAGCTCACCACCAGTACCTTCATTATCAGTTGCATCCTTCTCAGTACCATCTTCATCACCACCTTCTGTCTCACTAGCCTCTGTATCAATAGCTTCTGTATCAGTAGCCTCTCTATCAGTAGCCTCTCTATCAGTAGCCCTTCTTTCAGTATCCCCTCTTTCAGTAGCCTCTCTATCCGATAGACCACCATAAAAATCATTGTCATCATCCATTTTGTAAAACTCCACATGTAGAACACTTCTACAATTCTCTTGATTTACTTTCATTAGATAACCGAAAACGTCTTCATCCTCCCAGATATATGATGGCTTGTTTGAATACATTACCATCGGAAAGTAACTAATCTTCGCTTCCATCTTATAGTCATCTACCTTTATCTTTTTGCAAATACGCTCAACCAAAATAGAGCGTGTGATCTCCTCCACTGATTTCTTCAACACAATAGTGTGAATTTCATCTTCCCCTTCACCATCTCCCGAAATCCATTTCATTTCAGACCCATCTTTAATATAATATCCTCCATAATCAAAACAAATGATTGTACAATGCGGATTTTGCATTTTCCTGAAATAAAAATAACAACAATTAACATTATTTAAAAGTTTAAATTTAATTTTCACTCTGTACACTCTTACTAAGACTATTTTTTCAATACTAAATACACAATAAAACCAGTAATACTAGTAACGTTTGTAAGCATAATAATACCAGTAGTATCAGTAATACTTTTTTTCCTCAGTAAAACTGGGTATCTTAGTAATACTCAGAAATTATCCTTACACTAATTAATCAACTTTCTAGTCCGTTTTTGTTCAGATTTTTCATTACCTATGATATATACTTCATATTAATGACATTACACCCAAGAAATCATCAAACGGACTCAAAACGTACATAAAATATACCCTAAAACCCATAAACAAAGTTTACAAAATCCTTTTAAATCTCTTAAAATTTTCATTCAATCTTTCTTTTGTTACACAAGCCGACATATACACTTATCTTTATAAGTTTTCCAGTAAAAATTTCATCAAAAACGGACATAAACTATACCTGAAATCCATATACACAGTTTTTAAAATCGTTTTCTCTCTCTCAAATTTTCATCAATTCTTACTTTTTTTGGTTACCCATGGTATACACAAACATTTAAAAGACATTTCACACAAAATTTCATGAAAAGCAGACAAGATTTACCTGATTTTTAAGCTCCAAAATCACCAATGGAGGGTGGAAAAGAAGCTCTACACAGAAGAGAGGGAAGGGACATGAAGACATGTGGGCCATCCAAAAATTCTATTGGTTAAGGTTGCTTGTGGTCTCCATTTGGTTGTTGTGTTTGAATCGGTAATTAATTGAAAATTTAAATGAATCAGTGAGGTGGAGAAGAAATATATTAAAGAAATAAAAGCTAGTATGGGAAATTCAACAACAAAGGAGTAGTGAGAATAGAGGGGGTGATTGGTTGAACTGTAGATTTAAAAATTTTACTGTAGAATTTAGTCTGTAGATGTTTTTGATGTAGTTGTATCTAATGTAGTTGTAGAAATTATATGAAAAAAAATATAAAAGGAAAGATATTTCTACAACAATCCTACAGTAATAATTTTTTTGCTTTAGAAAATAGGGTTCCTATAACCACTTTTCCATTTTTTTTACTTTAGTTTTAAAAACTACTTAAAACATGATTGGTGATTTAAATGGTTGTAAATCCTACTATATATTAATTGAGAAGTCTCTTTAGTGATTTTTCCTTAGGTGTCACTTATAGGTGAAGTTTAAAATTAATTCTCTTAATTTGATTGGTTGTTGGTATTTGAATTTTTATTTATTTAAATATTTTTTAAAAGGAAACTAATAATAGAATTACCTAATCTAATCTATGTTACCAAATAAACAATCAAGCATCTTAAATTTAAATGAATTAACATAATTTGTTTAAATCAATTTTTTAAAAGGAAACTAATAATAGAATTACCTAATCTAATCTATGTTACCAAATAAACAATCAAGCATCTTAAATTTAAATGAATTAACATATTTTTTTGTTGAAACAATTGATTATAATATATTACATTACTAAAATTTATAATCTAAATATAAGTACATATAATACTACATAAACAGTTTTATAAACGGTTTTTAAAATATTATATTTATAGTGGATGCAATAGATCATAGATTGTGGAAAACTAATAAATAGAAACCTAATAATATTTCTATTCACTATATACATATTTATTAAAATGTGTCAAATGAATGCAAAGCAGTCAAATATATAACTTTAAAAAATTCAGTCATTGTAATTCTTAAAGTGATATTACAGTTGAGTTATCATTTTTATAAATGATTAGGGTATTTTTTATGTTAAACACTAAATAACAAATACGTGAGTGAGGGAGAGATGGTGATGATGAGGATGAAAGTGAAGGTTATAATAATGATGAACATGAGAGTGTATATAAGTGAGAGACTGAATGTAAGTAAGATAGATTCTAAAATCATTTATTAATAGTATGTGAGAGAACATGAAGATTTAACAAAATCTGGTGAAATTTTTGCAACCGAAAGAGGGATAGAGAGAGTTTGAAAGTGAAGTATTGAGGGTTATAGTGAAGTTGAGGGCAAGAAAGTGAATATATAAGTGATTGTGAAAGAGTGAATGTAAGTTTGAGAGATTTTAAGATTATTTGATCAACTGAAAGAAAGAACTAGAAAGAGAGCGAGAGATATATAAAGAGAGACAATGAATGAGATAGAGAAATACAAAAAGAGACCGAGTGAATATGTGTGAAAAAAACAAAACAAAAACGAAATAAGTAAAATAGAAAGATACAAAGAAAAACGGAGTAACTATAAGACAGAAACAAAGTTACAATATATTTATATATTCACACTAACTTTTATATATGTAATATATGGATTATACTAATGTCCGCACATGCGTGCGGGCCATTCACCTAGTATAAATTAAAGCTAAAGTCATTACTTATAACCCAACCAATCACCCTCAGAGTATTTGGAGTTAATCACTTTCATGAACCCAAAAACGCTGTCGTTTCATGTCGTCATTAATCCACGTCAGACTTTTTATTAAATCTATCCGCATGAGAATCATAATGATATCGTAAAAAGATGTCCAAACATTACACAACCAACCAACTGTGATTAATCACTTAGCTTCAAAGCAAAGACTTCTTCAATGGAAAAATCATCATTTCCATTTTTTTTTTAAACAATTAAAAAGGCGTCACTGATTTTCTGGTAACCATCTTTATTCACTACATATAGTATGATTCAACCAACAGAAAAAAACAGAGATGATCGAGCAATGTCGACGACTTTAACGTTGACTCTAACCTCTCTCTTACTCCTTCTCTCAACGTCGTCAGTCTCCGCCAAGTGCACCACCACGACATCAACAAAAACATTCGAGAAATGCATCTCTCTTCCGACACAACAAGCCTCAATCGCATGGACATACCATCCACACAACGCAACTCTCGACCTCTGTTTCTTCGGAACATTCATCTCACCTTCCGGGTGGGTCGGGTGGGGGATCAACCCGGATACACCTTCCCAGATGACCGGCTCTCGAGTCCTCATCGCGTTTCCGGATCCCAACTCGGGTCAGCTCATCCTCCTCCCTTACGTTCTTGACTCATCTGTGAAGCTCCAGAAAGGTCCTCTTCTTTCTCGTCCTCTTGACCTCATCCGCCTCTCGTCGTCCTCTGCTTCTTTATATGGTGGGAACATGGCTACTATACGTAACGGCGCCTCTGTCCAGATTTACGCGTCCGTGAAACTTTCCTCGAATAACACCAAGATCCACCATGTTTGGAATAGAGGTCTTTATGTTCAAGGTTACTCTCCAACCATTCATCCTACTACTTCCACTGATCTCTCCTCCTTCTCCACCTTCGATGTCGCTTCAGGTATTGGCTCGTACATTCCTTGTATTAGGCTTGGGATTTTGAACCAAACTGAAATTTTGGTTAGTTCAGTTTAAGCTTGATTTGATGCGGTAGGTTTTCTAAAAAACTTCGGTGTTTGGTTCGGCAATCATTACTTAGCTTTTTTTTCCTTACAAAAGTTGGAACCAAACTAACCAAATTTTAAACCGAATTAACCAAACTTAACCAAATCTATTCGAAATTTTAACGACGTTAAACCGAAAACCAACTTCGGTAGGATTTTCAAAAACCAAACTAACCAAATACCTAGCCAAACTAAATTTATTTCGGGTTAACTCAGTAAAATATTTATGTTGAACCAAACTACATGTATTTGAACCAAATAACCCGAACTAACCAAATCCGCAGGCCTAAGTGTATTATATTACTTCAGGTTTTCATTTGATGAGATATTCTAACTAGAGGTTACCTCAGCTAGAAATGACTCTGATAACTGTGTCAAAAGTCTTCCGTTCAAATAATTGCTGGGACAAAACTAATATTATATGTTGTGGTTTTAGACATCAGGGATTATGGGTTTCCGCCCCAAAACAGATGATATATTTCTAGCAAAACACATCAAGTTTTAGTTTTGATATTTGAACAGGATTTGCAACGGTTAAAAGGAACAGCGGTTCGAGAGTTTTGAAAGTGACACACGGAGTAATCAACGCGGTGTCCTGGGGTTTTCTTCTCCCGGCAGGAGCAGTAACAGCTCGTTACCTTCGTCAAATGCAGTCAATAGGACCAACTTGGTTCTACATCCACGCAGGGATACAGCTAACCGGTTTCCTCCTCGGAACAATCGGCTTCTCACTCGGAATGGTGCTTGGTCGGAACTCCCCGGGGGTGACCTATGGTTTACACCGTAGCCTTGGGATAGCAACGTTCACTCTAGCTGCGCTGCAAACGCTGGCTTTGTTCTTCAGACCAAAGACTACTAACAAGTTCAGGAGATATTGGAAGTCTTACCATCATTTTGTCGGGTACGGTTGTGTGGTGATGGGGGTGGTGAATGTGTTCCAAGGGTTTGATGTTTTGAGGGAAGGAGGATCGTACGCGAAGCTTGGTTACTGTATGTGTTTGTCGACGCTGGTTGGAGTCTGCGTGGCAATGGAAGTTAACTCTTGGGTTGTGTTTTGCCGCAAGGCTAAAGAGGAGAAGATGAAGAGAGAGGGTTTGACTGATGATAGATGCAGTGGGATTCATTCATAGTTAGTTCTTGTGTCATTTGGCCAAAAAAAAAAGTTAGTTCCCGTGTCCTAATTATAAGAAAGAGGGAGAGAGACATAACACCATTTATATGTATTTTTGCTTGGTAATATACATTGTTGAGGTGTTTTCATCACTGTTCATAGAAGATCTTGATTTTGTTGAACTTTCATATACTAAGGAGACTTCACCAACCCCCTAGATTAGCTTAACAACCCCTACATGTTCAAGAAGCCATCTAAACACACAACCAGTGGTCTTAATAAGATATTCTTCAAAAAGATTTGGTTTCTCATTATTAACCTAACCTGTTAATCTGGTTTCTCATAATGAAAAACTATAATGTTTGACTAACTCCTAAGTAACCATCATAGCCATTATCTTTCATCATCCTCCTTACCCTGGATACATCTTCCCACATTTCTTCTGTTGCATACAGGTTTGACATCAATACATATAAGCCTCCGTTCCTGTAATCCAACATAAACATTTTCTTCGCTACATATTCCCCAATCTCAATCTCTCTGTTCAAAATACAAGCACTAAGCAGAGAACCCCATACTGCAGAATCCGGCTTTTCATCCATCTCCCAAATCAAACACAACGCCTCACTAAACAAACATTCTCGACCCAACAAACCAACCATAAGTGCATAATGCTGTAAACTGGGAGATATCCCAAACTCCTTGATCATTTCTCTGAAATATTCTCTCCCTTCATCGACAAGACCTCCATGTGTGCATGCAGCCAGAATCCCTAAAAAGGTGATCCTGTCAGGTTTCAGTCCCTGCTCTCTCATTTGTAAGTAACAAGAAAGAGCTCGGCTATGTAAACCTGATAAGCTGTATCCTGATATCATTGAGTTCCATGTTGCTGTACACGGAGCTTCAATGCTATTGAACACTCTTTCTGCTAATTCTGCATTTCCACATTTAGTATACATGTCTATAAGAGCAGTGCAAACAAACTTCTCGCTTCCAAAACTGTTCCTAATAATATAACCATGAAGCTTTTTCCCCAAATGCAAATATAAGAGTTGAGAGCAGCCAGCAAGTAAACTTGCTATGGTGACAGCATCAGGCACAGGTCCATCACTTAAACTCATCTGATGAAATATCTCAAAGGCTGTACTCGCCTTTCCCGACTGTGTACACCCTGATATCACTGAGTTCCAGCTAATTAGAGGAGTCTCATGCAGTGTCTCAAACAAAAACAGGACAGTCTCGATGTCATCAAACTTAGAGTACATTGTTATCAGTCCATTCACAACCAGCGTTTGCGTGCACAATCCGCTTTTGATCACGTAACCATGTAACGACGTTCCAATGTCGATGTGGGAAGAGCTTTTACATCCATGGAGAATCCCAACCAAAGCTACAGCATCGATTCTCATACACATATGGCGCATTTTAGAAAAATAAGAAACCACTACGTCCATATCTCCTTTCTCAGCATAGCTTGAAACAATCGAAGTTAGACCAACGATACTATCTTGAGTAGCAGATGCATAAAGACGCTCTGCTGAATCCAAACACCCACACCTTGAATATGCACAAACCAAAGAAGTAATCACAGAGTTATCATTCACCATTCCAGTTTTCACAACAAGACTATGCAACGGCTCGTAACTAACATGAGCTGAAAGAAGATTAATAACGGTGACCGGACTAATCTCAACGCTCCTACTCTCAAACATATTCTTGAAAACAGTGATGGCCTCTTTCTGAAAACCACTCTGGCTATACGCACCAATCATTGTGTTCCAAGAAACCGTGCTTTTATCTTTCATCTCTGTAAACAAAACCTCTGCTGAACCCAACTCTGTACACTTCGAATAAAACGAAATGAGCGCGTTCTTGACCTGAGAATCAAGTTCCAAGCCGGACTTAGAAGCAATACAATGAACAGACCTCCCTTGAGAAACGAATCCGCATTGTCCACAAAAAGGCAACAAACTTGCAAGTGTAGTTGCAGAAGGGAGAAACCCTTGTTGAAGCATTACTACAAAGTGATGCCACGCGCCAAGTTCACAACCATTACGCGAATAACCACAAATGATTGCGTTCCAAGCAACGGTGTCTCTCTCAGGCATTTCATCGAACAACTTACCTGCTGTAGCTACAAACCCCATTTTCATGTAGAGATCAAGAAGAGATGTTTTGACGTACACAAACCGATCAATGCCTGATTTCTTGAGATGGGTGTGGACTAAACTCAATGAACCGACAGAGGCATGATTATGAGGGGATAAAGAGGCAGAAGAAGCTTGGAGAAGGATGGACATTGTAAAGTGGTTTGGTATGAGAGAGGAACGAAGTAAGTCACGGAAGATTGTGACTGGAGAAGAAGAGTTATCACCATGGACACAAGACCTCAGCAGAGAATGGTAGAAAGAAAGGTCTTTAGTGAAAAGAGTTATGGGTTTGCTAATTCGCATAATGTCTGACTCCTCTATAAGTCTTTTGTTCTTGTCGGAATCCTAACTTTTACTCAAAAAAGTATCAATGGGAGAAGGTTTACGGCGCAACAAACTGATCATGCAACGGTCTAACTGGTTTAAATGGAGCTGTTGGGGATGCGATTAAAAGGGAATTTGGGGATGCGATTACGGTTTTAAGTGTTACTGAATGGACCAATTGACATGTTAGACTACGGGTAATACCAGAAACCCGAACCCAAGTGAGTATGGATCGGTTTCGAATCCCTTAAAATACCTGAAAGGACCAATTTCATATTACATTGGACTTCAAGTTCGGGTTCGGGTTTCCGTTTCGAAAGCCGAACCAAACATGGATTTGAACTTAACCGAAGTAGATATGTATACATATATATAGTATGTCATATGATATATATTATATACTTTAGTACATATAATGATTTATTCAATTTTTCTAAAACTATATGTTATTACATTTGGTACGTAACCTTGTCCTAGATTTTACGAGTCCAAATCAAATGATCAAAAAATTAAGTTTTGTTTGTCTTAGACACCTTTTGTGTTTTATTTTCATATTTTAGTTGTTGTTCGTTTTTTTTTTCGATTAGTTTTGAAATTCCGTTTATATTCCACATTATAGATTTGTCACACTGAAACCAAGTTTAATTGTTACTAGATTTTGATCCGCGCTTAAAAGCGCATAAATTTTTTATGATTAAAAATTTAGATAATTGGGGTTTTGTCTTAATTTAAAGAATGTTTTGGTATAAAATCAGTTCGCCAAAATTTGTGGTGATGATTGTTTTTCATTAGTTTTTAGTTTCAATTTTTATTTTTAGATTTTGTTTTAGATTTTGATTTTTTGGGTTTTAGCTTTTAAGTATGTATTTTTGATTTCAGCTTTTGGTTTGAGTTTTTAATTTTTAGATCCGCTGAGTTAGTTTGAACTGATATTACCTAAATTTTTATGATTGAAAATTTATATAATTGGGGTTTTGTCTTAATTTAAAGAATGTTTTGGTATAAAATCAGTTCACCAAAATTTGTGGTGATGATTGTTTTTCATTAGTTTTTAGTTTCAATTTTTACTTTTAGATTTTGTTTTAGATTTTGATTTTTTGGGTTTTAATTTTTAAGTTTCTATTTTTGATTTCAGCTTTTGGTTTGAGTTTTTAATTTTTAGATCCGCTGAGTTAGTTTGAACTGATATTACCAACAAACAAATCTCAATTACTCGAACATGTAATTTAAAACTGAAAAGATGACAAAATAATTTTCTAAAAATTTTGAAATAGTTTATTTTGTAATAAAAAAAGCAAAAATATAATTCAAGTGCAGAAATTTTTTATGATTAAAAATTTATGTAATTGAGTTTTATCTTAATTTAAAGAATGTTTTGGGATAAAATCAGTTCACCAAAATTTGTGGTGATAGTTGTTTTTCATTAATTTTTAGTTTCAGTTTTATTTTTAGATTTTGTTTTAAATTTTGGTTTTCGGTTTTTAGTTTTTAAGTTTCCATTTTTTATTTCAGCTTTTGGTTTGGGTTTTTAATTTTTAGACCTACTAAGTTAGTTTGAACTGATATTACCAACAAACAAATCTCAATTAATCGAACATGTAATTTAAAACTTAAAAGATGACAAAATAATTTTCTAAAATTTTTGAAAAAGTTTATTTTGTAATAAAAAAAGCAAAAAATATAACATGCGTTTTCAGCTTTTGGTTTTGGATTTTAGTTTTTAGATTTGGTTTTTGGTTTTGCTTTACATTTTTTTAAATCTGTAAATTATTTAAGAAAAATAAAACAATAAATTATTTAAAAGTTACCATTAAAATTTATCAAGATAGAGTGATTGTTATTTAAAATAAAAAATATTAACATGTTTTAAAGTACATGATTTAAATAAGTAATTAATAATAGATAATTTTGTTTTGTTGAAAATATTAAATATTTTGGGATAAAAATATTAACATGTTTTAAAGTACATGGTTAAAATAAGTGATTGATAATAGATAATTTTGTTTTGTTGAAAATATTAAATATTTTTGGGCCTGAAATAGTAATTGTTTTTTGATCCATTAAGGTGAAAAGTTTATTTAATGTTTTTTGGAGTTTTTTTTAATACTAAAACCAAAAACCAAACAATTAAATGTTATAAAAACAAAAGTAAGCCCAAAACTCTATTCCATAAATAATCACCGGTTTAATTTAAGTAATGCGGTTCAATCAATTATATAACTTGTATTATTTGTAACACTCTAGAAAGGGTCCAAATTTAAATGACAACTTGTATCAGTAGATAAAAAGAATGACTCTATTTTAATAGAATAGATGCTTTGATATGCAACTTTATTTCATTATTTGGTTTTGGATTGTTCGGTTACTTCAATTCTAAACCTATGAACCGAATCAAACCCAAAATTCTATAAAATACGAATAAGAACTATAAGGTTAAATTATCTATCTATCTATCTATCTATCTATCTATCTATCTATCTATCTATCTATCTATCTATCTATCTATCTATCTATCTATCTATCTAGGGATGTTTACTGATATTTATTTCCTTTTTGAGTCCTATTAAAATGTTTTCAAAAAAAGTTTTATTGAGTCAAGAAAGAGAAAATGATTACTTTCAATTTTTGCTTATTAACTAACCACTCTTTAGCACCATTCTAGATTTATTGATTACAGAGAGTACTAAAGATACTAAAGTGGATCAACATGTCAACTATCCACACTTTCTGAGATTGTTTGAAGGAACCGAAGCTAACCTCCAACCTAAATCTGACACAACTACTTGTTTTGGGGCTTGGTATACATGAGATCGGATTCTTCAAACAAGTCTGGAAGATAAGCCTTGTGTAGATTTTTTCACCTTCTCTCTTTATATTTCGACCCTAGGTATATAGGTAGATTTATTCTGTAAATAATAAAAAAATATCCAAAATATTAAATATATTCAAGGTTTTAATTAGGTGGAATCCGAACATGACTTGGTGGCTACAACAATTAAGGTTTGATTCATAAGGATTCCAATAAAAGAATTCAACCGGGACTTGGTGGCGACAATCATCAAGGTTCGATTCATATGAATTATTGGATATAGGTCAAAAAGAAGTGAACATGACTTAGTGGCTACCACTAAGTCATGGAAGCCTGTCAAATCTTAGTCATTAAGGTTTGATTCATGGAAGCCTGACAATCATTAAGGTTTGAGTCATTAAGGTTTGATTCATGGAAGCCTGACAATCATTAAGGTTTGATTCATGGAAGCCTGTCAAATCTTAGTCAAACATCTTGTAACATAAGCAGAGCTTGACTAAGAGATAAATAAGTAGAGAGAGAAGATGAGAACTAAATTTTACATGCATATTCAGATACTTATTTGAAAATCCTTACATCCTGTGAATTTGGATTTCTCTTTATCATCTCGATTCACCAAATTGTGATGCGATCTTGTTTCCAGGTCACCGGTGATCCCATAAAATTCTAGATGCAATCCCTAACTTCTCCAGCTTGCTTCAACCTACCCTCGATCTCACTGATATTGATATACATCTATGCCATTTGATAGTATTATTTAGTGGAAATTTTAATTACAAATATGAAATATATATATATAAATATTATAGAAGGCTTATTTTATAAATTAAAATGAGTTAGTATTCATTTTAAATTAAAATTAATATTATTTACAATTTTTATTATTAAAATAATATTAAACCAGAAATATTTATATTTTTAAATAAAAAGATATTGTTAAAATATAATATTAGAAAAAATTGTTAAGGATATCTTTTTGATATCTTATTTTGAAAATATTTAAATATTGTGTTAAGATTGTGTGTTTATTAATAATAAATAAGTTTGTTGTATTCAAAATAATAAAAATTAAATAAATGAAATGGTCCAACCTAGACTACTTTGAGTAGATAAATGTTAATTTTGTTTAGTAGTATTGAATTACATTTGTTATTTAGGAATTTGTGTATCATGACGTTGTAATGGTTGAGATATATGAAAACAACTTATAATAATGTTCTATTTCTCGCCATGGAACTTTAATGTTACTATATGTTAGTAAAATAAATAAACTAAACTGATTGTGCCTTAGATTTAGTAAATTATTTTTCTACTTAGAAAAAATAATAATTGCTTAAATTAGGCTTAGTTATAACTTGAGTGACATATATATGTAAATAAGTTTTAAGTCTTAAGGTTAATTATAAATTGTACTTATGTTTTAATAGTTTAGATTGTTAAGGATATTATATATATATATATATATATATATATATATATATATATATATATATATATATATATATTTATATGATTTCAAAAAAAATTATGGATATGTGATAGACATATAATCCGAATATTTAACAGATAACTAACAGAAAAATAATTTTTTTACCTATCTAAAATTTGTTGCAGAAATCTATTGGACTTTTTTCTATATCATTTTGAGTTTGTATGGGATAACCGGAGAAACATTTATCCTTATAATATATATTTTTCGGACGTGCAAAGTTTTAGGTATGTACAATTATAATACCATCAGTAACTGGAAACATTTTAACTTCTAATTTATCCTCCATTTTCTCATACACTCTAATTATATTTAAGATTTTCATACCTTAGCTTTTAAAAAAATAAATATTATAAAAGTAAATATTCAATAGATATTCATTAATTTTTATTTATAAATTAAAACATAAATTTTAATTAATCCTCCATTTTCTCATATGCTCATTAATATTTCATTAAGAGATGAAATGAAGAATGATTTAACCTATTCAATTATAAAGTTAAAAATGAACTTTGACTAATGCAAAACATGTGTCATTACTTGATTTGGTAAGCAATTACAATAGTGTCATTTGTTTTACAACTACTATTTAGTTTATTGATATGTCATGGATTTTACCCATTTTTAACCATCGTATATACATGTTTTATTATCTAATTATTATGTTTTAGAGTCTATATAGCATATTTATAGGTTCAGAAGTGTTTTCGGAAAAAGTGATGATTTTGGAGTTCTTTTGGAGACAAAGATAATTTCACCCGAGCTACCATTGAGTAAGCCGAGAGGTTGACACTAAGATATCACAATCGATCGATGCACACCTTGTGATATTGATCGATGGGCGTAAAACACAGAGACACGATTTTGGCTCAGACGGTTTGGAGCCCAAGTTTTCACCAAGTTACAATTCTACCCCTGACGAGTTTTAACCTAAGTATATTAGCGTTGTCATTGTGTTACCGGCAAAGAGACCTTTTTGTTATTCTGTTTTCAATACCTAAATAATTAGAGAGAGTTTTGGAGAGAAGATTTCAAGACTTCTACAAGCTTGTGATTGGAACTCCATTGATTTATCTATGCAGTTTGCGTATCTCTTTATTGTCATGATTTGCTTTGCTATGCCTGAGTAATTATATTGTTAGATTTAGGGTTCAAATAAGCTATGAAAGATTAGCCTAAATATAGAATTGTTAAGTTGTGGTATTCATAAATATGATTGATCTTAATGCTTGTGTTCTAGAGTAGCTAACTAGAACCCTGATGATTGAATGATTAGAGTGATCATGATTGAACTAAGATTGCTAAAAACATTGTGACAGCTGATCGAGGAACTTAGTGAGCATTGTTCAACTCGCACATAAAGCTTGCACCTATGAAGCCGATCGATCGACATTCAAAAAACACATGGTTGACCGATTCCTCTTCCTCTCCACATCTAGCACAACACGTATCTCCTTGAATCCCTCTTGCTGTCAGATTTTTCTTCACAGCTATACATCCCGTTATCAATTACCATAAGAAGTGTTTTATCTTCGGGGGGGGGGGCATCGTACCTTCCAGAAAAAAGCTTTCAATACATCGACCCTAGGTCCTACAAGGTCCGGTGGCCTTCCCCGGTCTAGGTATACTCGCTCTACTTGGTATCCCGATTTAACCGTATATCTGCCACTCTTCGTAAAATTCCATCCATCCTTATCTTCCAAGTGTAACCTTCTGATTGGTATGCTTGCGATAATTTGTACATCCTGAGGATCAACCAGAGCTTTAATTGCCTGCATATTCCAACTTCGAGAAGTAGTGTTAATTAGAGCGTTGACCGTAAGTGCCGGATAAAGGTTGTGTTGATTTTTATTTGCTGGTCTCGGGGGAGTGGTTGAGGCCAGGGATCATTCCATACATATATGGAAGATCCCGATCCCACCTGTTTGATAAGTCCTTTGCTAACCATAGATCTAGCGGAGACCATGCTCCTCCAGCCATATATGATTTTGAGTATGATCGAATCAGTTCGAGGGGTGATGAATTCCTATAATACCGATCTTTAAAAACTCTTGCAAATAAATTGTTTGGTTTCTCTATCAATCGCCATAATTTCTTTCCAAGCATAGCTGTGTTAAAATCATCCAAATCTTTAAATCCCAAGCCTCATACCTCTTTATTTTCACAAAGTTTGTCCCATGATTTCCTGTGCATTCCCCTTGTACTCCCCCCTAGGGCTCCACCAAAATTGCGCTACTGCACTTGTCAGATTCTTTGTGATGGTTTTAGGTAGTCTATAGGAAGACATTACATGGTTTGGTAATGCCGTGATCACTGTCTTTATGATAACTTCCTTGCCCCCCTTGGTAAAGAACTTGAACGTCTACCCATTGACTCTATTATTCAGACGTTTCTGTACAAATCCAAACACTTGGACTTTGGATCCACCGAGGCTCTCCGGTAATCCTAGATAATATCCCATTCCTTCTAAGTTTTGAATACCTAAAATATCCCTTAGTTCCTGACGAGTTGTCTCCTCAATCTTACGTCCAAACTGAATTGACGATTTTTGAAAATTAATCAATTGTCCCGAGGCAGCCTCATACTCCTTAAGTATCCTGAGTATAGTATTACACTCCTCCGGTTGTGCCTTACAAAAAAAAAAGAGACTATCATCTGCAAAAAGTAGATGAGAGATCGATGAACAAGCTCCGGCCACTTTCATTCCCGTCAACTGTTTTTGATGCTCCGCTTTTTTGATGTTTGTAATTAACGCCTCCGTAGACATAATAAATAGATAAGGGGACAAGCGATCTCCTTGTTTTAGCCCTCTTTGTAGAATTATATTTCCACATGGCTGACCGTTAATTAGAACCCGATACTAAACTGATGATATACACTCCATCATAAGATGAATCCAATGAGGATCAAATCCCATCTTATGGAGTAGAGCTTGAATGAAATCCCACTCCACCATATCATATGCCTTGCTCATATCCATTTTGATTGCCATAAACTTGACCTGACAAGAGTTATTAGTCCTTAAGCCATGGAACATTTCGTGGGCTATAAGGATATTATCTGATATTAACTACCCGGTCACAAACGCCGATTGAGTCTCCGAGATAAGTTTTGGTAGACAATTTCGCAACCTTTGACACAAGACTTTTGAGATAATCTTATATCTGTTGGGGGGAAACATTGGTTACGACGGAATCAACAACCAAAACTTCCCGCAGAAGTTAAAAATAAAGATTTAAACACAGAAAAGTGTCGAGAAGAAATCTAAGGATACTCCAAACAAAGAAACTCCTAAAAACTCGACAATCTTCATCATGGAAATCGTTGGGAAATCAAATAAAACAGCCCGCGATTCTTTTATTGGCCATGTTAACAAAAACGGCCCTACCACCCAAACTCCCCGAGATGTTAAAACTATTGTTAAAGATCGGAGTCAACGCCTACGGACACGTCACCTTACATCCTAAAAGGTCTCGGGTCGCGAAAACATGAAAAGACCAAAGCCGAGCAACCGCCCAGCTCGCCAACGGGCAAGCTAGGACACACATGTGATCAGCTCGCCCGTGGGCGAGCTGAACACACCAGTCCAGCTCGCCCATGGGCGAGCTGCACTCATCAAGTCCAGCTCGCTCATGGGTGAGCTGACCACACCTGTGACCAGCTCGCCCATGGGAGAGCTGCAATCATCAAGTCAAGCTTGCCCATGGGCGAGCTGACCACACCTGTGACCATCTCGCCCATGGGCGAGCTGCACTCATCAAGTCCAGCTCGTCCATGGGCGAGCTGCACGCACTTGTCCAGCTCGCCCATTGGCGAGCTGAGCACATCTGTCCAGCTCGCCCATGGGCGAGCTGATTTCAACCACCTGTGCTCCTCGACTCGACCATACTCTGAACCGTGATCGGAACGTTCTTCGCTTTGTCTCAATCCGCCTTACCGTTTGAGTTTTATGATAAAAACCGTAAAAGACGTGTTTTTAGTAAAACCTCGAGTAAATCGTATAAAACGGCAACAGTTAAATGAAACACCAAACATTGCCAAACTATACGATTAACTCGAGATTTTTTTAATAATCGTAAAGCACACGTTTTTAGTAAAACCTCGAGTATTTTGTATAAAATGGCAACGGTTAAACGAAAAACCGAACATTGCCAAATTATACGATTAACTCAAGATGTTTACTTAAAAACGTCGTCGTATCAGGAAACGATCTTGTCAAAAGTCGTAAAACGGCTCGAAAGATCCTAAAAACGTGATAAAAGCCCACTCGCGACTTTAGACAGGATCCATCCCAAAGATACAATGACGGTTTGCCTATTATTCGGAGGGAAAAATAAATGTCAAGATTAAAGATAAATAGAAGTTTTCCGCAGAAAAAATGGAAGGATTGAGATAAATGGAAGATTTCTGATAAGCACGAATCAAGGCGGAAAAGAAAAGATGAAACCACCGAGAGGGGGAGTATATAAGCAGAAGGACGAGGATAGAAGCAAGACACGCTCAGAACTCTCTTCACACACAAAACGTAGGCATTTAGGCAATTTTCCGTTTTTGTTATCGATCTGCATCTCAACTAGAGTTTTAGTCTTAGGTTTCTAGAACTAGGAACTCACCTTCAGCTCTTGTAGCCAAGGCTTTACCTCGTTGTACCGCTTTTACGCAGATTCAGAATAAGAAACCTTTTTGACCTTTACTTCTTGATTTTTATTGTTATTATTGTTATTCTCGTTTTCTGATTGCTTGGCGTGTGGTTTAGCAGATATCTGGGACCTCTGGGAAATTAGGGTTTTCCCTAAGTTCCTTTATTCACGGAAATCGACGGTGTGAATTTCGAATCCCACAATATCCCACATTAAAAAGACTTATTGGTCTTAGTTCGGTCATCCTTACTGGTATTTCCGTCTTAGGAATCATGCAAATATGGGTCATATTTAGTCTTGAATCCAAGATCCCTGATACCAGAAAATTATTCACCAGGTCTACCAAATCTTGCTTTATGACATGCCAAGAATGCTGGAAGAAAAGAGCGGTCATTCCATCTGGCCCTGGTGCCTTCTCCGGATGCATCATAACGAGGGTGTGCTTTACTTCCTCCTCGGTGACTGTTCATAGGAGTATGTGATTCATTTGAGAAGTAATCGTTGCTGGAACCTCCGCCAGAAAATTTCCAAATTCAGATGGGGAGGTAGTAGTAAATAATTTTTCAAAATAATCGACGGCTACTTTTTCCACCTCCATTTCCTCTGTGACCCAATTCCCGTCTTCATCATAAAGCCCCACAATTTTGTTGCGCACTCGTCTTTGTTTCATCAGTGCATGATAAAAATTAGTGTTCAAATCACCACAAGAATACCACATGTTGCGACTCTTCTGATGCCAGTAATCTTCTTCATCCTTATATGCATCCTGTAATTTCCTAGATACCTCCAGAATATCTTCTTACGACCGACTATCATCCATTTGCACTTCCTCCAGTGGTCGCTGTAGTTCTTGTATTTTATCTTTTCCATATGGCAGGTTATCTTTCCGTCATTTAGCTAATTCATGCGGCATTTACTTATTTTGTGAATGATCCAACCAATACTTAAATATCTTCCAAAACCTAGATCATCGTTGCCATATTATTGAATTAGAATTAAGACCATCTATCAGGAAAATCGCTCCTACCATGACTGTCCAACATCAGTGCCAACAATCCCAAGTTTCTTTATTATTCAATTGGAAAATCATTTCCAGAGACATAGCATACAACCAAGAGAAAATAAAATCACGGTCCACAATGACCATTAACACAACTGAAAACCAAATGCTTAAGGAGCTTACTACAATAACAAAAAAACCAAACCCAAAAACCTTAACATGCGTGTGTGGCCTTCACTGCTAGTGTGACTTGATTCATAAATCTTATGTCTTCTTTTGCCCATTTTTCAGGGTTGCAGGACCCTTACTCTCTGGTGGTTTCGGATTGTGACCAAGTTTTGTTCCCGTTTTTGCTATACCACATTTACAAGTGTAGAGAAGATTTGAGGCTGTTCTCAGCTTAGAGCTTCCGGCCATGCTTGGTTTGGAGTTAAAAGGGTTTTTTCTTCGCTCCTTGATTCTTTGCCTTCTCTCCTATCTGCGTCTCTTTTGTTTCCACAGCCAACTCCTGATCCCCACCATTCACTAGGCTATCCTCTTCTCCTGAGACCTCAAGCCCAACATCGATATCTTCCTCCGAGGATTCCTGTAACTCATCGATTTTATCCATATCAATCTCATGTTCTGCTAAACTAGCTCTGATTTCATCCATGTCCATCACATCCTCATCACTCCCAATCTCCTTATCTTCAAACAGCTCCTGAACCATTTGTAAACCTTTCTCCTCATCCACCGGGTTTGAGATTACCTCTATACCAACTGCATGTGTATTTGTAAGCTCATCTTGGAATTTCCATGAAGGTGGAGTCAAGCATCTCTCTGCAGTTGCTGTTAATTCCCCTTCCTCAGTAGTCTCCACCAGCAGTTTTTCCTTCTGGCGACGTTCAGCCGCCTTGCCTGAGTGTTCTGGAGCCCATCTAGAGTGCCCTTCTTGTTCTCGAAGACATGGTTTGTCTCTCCTGTTAGGTCGATGTCTTGAACCATCATCATCTCCTCTATTTCCACGGTAATTTGATGGTTTCTTGTGCCCCCGCTCAGCCACCTTTCTCCACTTGAATTCAGGTTCCTCCACCATTTTGCCTTTGCCTTTCCCATAGTAATCTCTAGTATCCCTCTCCTTATGTTGTTCCCCATTCCCATTAAGAACCACACCCTTATAACTCCGAGCTCTGTCATCATGTTTTCCCCCTTCATACCTTCCATTACCGCCGTCTCTTACTTCACGGTTCCTCTCAGGAGACTGCCTCGGGCTTTGCTTGACTAGGGGACATTTACTCTCCTTGTGAAAAAGACTGGAACAGATTGGACAATATCCAAAAAGCTTTTCATAACGTAAAGATACTGGAGCCTCCTCCTCCTCATAGAATTCTCCACCTTTGAAATCCACCGTGGTTTCAAAGCTTAGCGGCTTAAAGCCATCTACCACTACCTGGACCCTTTTAAGATCCAAATCTACTTCTACCGTCCTACCAATAGCATTCCCAATACTCTCGAATGTAGGGATCGTCTAGAACTCAAGTGGAACCCCCACTACTCTGACCCAGAAAGTAATCTCTGAGGGAAAGCTTTGATGTTTCTTTGGTTGCCACCGAGCCAATGAAATCATCCAGTAGTCAAAATGAAACGGTTGTAGATTCATGACTGCTGCAATGTCCTCCTCGCTCTTAAAGTCAAACTGGAATTTGCCAAACCCCAGATCCGACTCAGTCACACAATTCTCAAGTTTCCAGATCTTCGGCAGGTTCGTAAGCAGAGCCTTCGTGTCTTGCTCTTCTGGATTCATACATCTTCCGATCAGTGTCTTGGAATAAGCCTTAATGAGGGCCGAATTATAAAAATGAGGTACGGAGATCCTTAACCTTTTCCTTGTAACTTCCTCACCCTTGGCATCTCCACCGTTCCCAATCATCTGGCTCTGCGTCATTGAGAAGAAATTCAATTTTGAGGTTTTTCTTTTGTTAAAATGTAAATCGACAATAAAAGAGGAGACATGACAAAGAAAGTTGAAAAGCTCTTTTTATATTGAATCCTTCGAATCCACTCTCTACGCCAACCGATTTGCTCATTAACACCATATCCTTCCGAATTGATATAGATATTTCCTAATCTCTGTGTGGATCCTCTACCAAATCTCCAGCAAATCCCTAATAACCAACCTATCTTGTGACCCAAATCGTACTTGCCTATTCCACCGTCTATCATAAAGGCCGAAGATTTTGGTACGACATGAAGATAGAAAGTACCTTTACTCCCATTGTTTCTCGGCTTGACGATGCCAGGAATCCTGATTTGATCCATAGATTTGTTGAAAAACTCCACATTGATCCTAAAATCCTCTTGTAATCCTTGTTCCCACCTTCGCACATCCATCGCAACCCTAGGTCGTGTTCTTCATCGCCGCTAGAGAGAATTTCTTATCAAAATTTTTATGGATATAAATATTTATCTCGGTTACATTTAAAACTTTTGATTTGTTATTAATTATAAAGAACAATTAATTTTTTTAAAAATAATTCTTATGTTTACTTCAAAAAAAAAATTATAAATAAGAATCAAAATGAATTTACTTTGATACAAAAAAAATATTCACTTAAAAGTAAAATACTAAAATTTAATTAATGTTTATAATATTTGGTTGTACAAAATAATTATAAAATAAAAAAAATAAATTGAAAAAAAATATTTGATCACTTTTAAATAATAGATTCATTTAAATAAAACCGGGATATATCAAATCAATGGATTTACCAGTTCAACCGCGGGGTTCAAATCGAGATTAAAAACGATGATTTGTATGTAAAATGTTTTCAATAGTCAAAATTCTTACAGATTAATAAAACATTTGTAACATTCTTAAGTGCGGGTCAAAACCCTTGTAATTCAATAAGAATAATTTTATTTATTTTCTAGAAAAATTATATACAATATACATCTATAAATATAAATTATATTTAAAATATTTAAAAATGTATAGTGGATCCGGATCTGGATATTCAGACCTAAATTTCACTATCCGGATCTGTAAAATCACTATATGATCTGGACCCCCGGATATCCGTTTAATTCGAATGTATAATATATCCAATGATATGGATGGTACATATATAATGTATATCTATATGATTTGGATGGTATATATATATATATATATATATATATATATATATATATATATATATATATATATATATATATATATATATATATGTATATGAAAGCAAATAACATTATAACTTTGTAAAAAATAAAACCGCGCCAGCGTGCGGGTCAAAATCTAATAGTAGATAAAAATAAGATCTAAATTAATATATTAGATATGTTGATATGGCTAACTTTCATGCGTGTCTTAAAAAAAGGCTAACTTTTATGCGTAGAAATTATGTATACTAAATTATTTAGTAGTTAATCATGAAAACTCTATTTATTTTAATATTAGCTATGTAATAATTAGAATATAATTAAATACAGCAAGCAAACTGAATATAACTTATTATTTTTCTTATTTTTTCTTAGCTTTTGATTACCTATTTCTTTGTTTTCTCTTATTTTTTCAGTTTATTTCTATCAATCAAATGTCATGTAGAATAAAATTTAATCAAATAAGTTGAAAATAAAGAAGCGAACAATTGATATATGTATATATATAAACATTGATATAAGTTATTTAGTAATACTGAACACAATCTGTTGAAATTTGAACACAATTTATCATGTAATATGTCTGTATGTAAAAATAATATGTATACAATCAAAGTGGGATAGTAGGTTTGTTCTACACAATTGAATTACATAATATTTAGTAGTTCTTGGTTTAATTCTATACATGTTATTTAAGTGTGTCTACAGTTGTGTACTGACAACATGCCAAGACTATTCATCTTTTGGACGGTATGTGTTTTTCTTTTTTATCAAAAACGGTATGTGTCTTTTTTTGTCATCAACTGTATGTGTTATTTTGATCTATTTTACTATTGCCTTTATTTTGTTGTTTTATATTTCCAAACATATATTATTGGTATTATACATTTATCATCATCAATCTAATATTTTAAGGTTAATTAATCAATACGAAAGGGATAAAAGTAACTGGTTAAGCCTTAACACAAATAATACCATCTTTATCAAAATAGAAGAAACACCAATTAAACCTTCAAACAGATGAAATTATGTATACTAAATTATTTGATATTTAATCTTGAAATCTCTTGTTACTATAATACTTGCTATGTAATACTAATATATAGAGTAAAAGGAAAATACAACAAGAAAACTGAATATAACTTGTTATTTTGCTTATTTTGGCTTAGATTTTGATTATATATTTCTTTGTTTTTATTTATTTTTATCAATTTACGTTATCAATCAGATGTCACATAAATGCATAGTAATACTTAATGAAATAAATTGAAATAAAGGAAATGGTGACAGTTGATATATATAAACATGGGTTATTTATTGAAATATCATATTTTCAAAAGACAATGTGAGAATGATACAATTTCAAGGGAAAAATTGTTGAAAGGATCCAACTTTTATGGAAAATTACGATTTAACCATTTTCTAATAATATGTCATTATTTATTTTAAGGAAAACAGAAAAAAAAATTTTTAAAAAAATATTTTTATCTTTAACAGATCTAAGTTCTTCATATCGTCAACGGCTTTCTCACTTTACCTTCACCAGTCTCTCACACAGATTCTATAATTTTTTTTCTGTCCGGTCTTCTGTATATTCGATAAATTAAGTCAATATGTGGAAGGCGAACAGGCTACAACCTCATCTAGATCTGAGAAACACCAGATATGAACAAAACAAGTTTTTTCTTATAGTTGCCTTAATAATGATGTTTCTTCCCGGTACGATTCACTACACAAATTCTGTATTATGCAGATAATGTTGCATTTAGTTACTGTTTTTGGAGAATGGAAGATGGATAATGGTGGTTGGAAGTTTCTTCTTAATACAAGTAAGAAAATGGATGCTCTTTTTGTTGAAGATGATATCAAATATGAGGATTTTCTCCGCATGGTTTATGAATTTTACAATATTAGTGAGATGTAAGCGGTCGAACTTGCTCATATGTTGCCTAAACGTAGTTTGGAGCAGATACCTAGCGACACTCCTCCGATGTCCTTTAGTAACAACAAACAACTTGCGAGCATTATCATATTGTACAAGACAGACGCTATGTATCTTTATGTCTCACTGACTACAAACACAGGTCGTCTTAATGGGAATAGAAATCAAAAGTGTGTTGTTAGAGAGAATGATACTGCTGATTTTTGTAGTTTTAGAAATTTTGAGTACCAGTCTATAAAGACATCACCAGAGACTATGAAACCATCACTTGAGACTATGAAGCATCACAAGAGACTATGAAGCCATCACTTGCGACTATGAAGCCATCACAGCTGCGGAAGAGAGAAATCATTAAGTCTGGTGACATAATCAGCGGGAAGAAGGAACTAATAATGAAATTACACAAGCTTTCACTGATCAAAAATTTTGATTTCAACATCAAGAAATCTTGGAAGTATGTATTTTACGCAATGTGCTTCGTTCCTGGAGGATACGTGCTTCAACTATATCAAGATCATCTCCAGAAATCCTTGTTCATAAATATATTGATCTTCATACATGCTCTGCAGTCCGTAGGTATTCTCGTCATCGACAAGCAAACTGCAGATATTAGAATGTGGGCTCGTTCACATTTTCTAGTAGACAGATTTGATATCATGAGAAGCAATTTTTCAAAATGCATTAAAGGCGTGCTTATGGAAGAAAGAGTGTTTCTTATTACCTATTTTGTGGCTTCTATTAGAAAGATGCTTTCAAGATGGTTTGCGGAAAGGCGAGAGAAAGCTGCCTCGTTGAAAACAAACTTCACAGAAGAAGCTGAACTTGTGATGCATATGAGACACACCAACATGAGTACATTAACTGTTCAACATATTGATTCAAATCGAGTTATGTTACTGGTGGAGAAATAAACTGTATGGTTTATCTAGAAAAGGTATGAAAACATAGACTTTAAAGTCAATCATTTGTCTCAGTTTTGATTCATAGACTTCCGTTTTTGCAGAGGAGTTGTACTTGCAAGCAATATGATCTCCGTAAGATACCCTGTGAGCACGCAATTAAAGTGGCTCAGTGTCGAAAAATCGATGAAGCTACCTTGGTGGATCCTCGTTATTTGGTGGCAGCGTATGCAGAACCTATTAACCCCAGAGATGAAGATTTGATCCTACCAGCCGATGTACTTAGTCAAGTGTGTCTGTCACCCGAAATATTGAAACAAAGTGGTAGACCGAATATGAAGAGATACTTATCTGCGATTGAAAACGTCAAGCGATTCAAGTGTAAACTATTAAGAAAGAAGAACCAAACAATAAGTACGAGAAATCCAACTCCAGCAACAAAGAAAGGTAATAAACAGTCTTACGTAATACATCAACAAAGAAACGTGGTCGTAATCAAGCACCCAATACTCCAATAAAACAAAAGCGAATAATTATTTTGTGAATATACAATAGACTATTAAAATTGTTGGTTTGTGAATATACAATAAACTAGGAAAAGACAACAATTTGTCTCGCAAGGAAAACATAGACTGAGGGAAAACGAACCGCAACCAATTGGCATGCCTAAAAGGAAACCAAAAGAAACAATGGCAAGACGATAATGGATTTGAAAGTGACCGGCATACCGAATGAAAGTAAGCAGCAACCGTTGGCTATTTTTAAGCTGATGATTCTCTTGCCGCTTACATGCTGTTGTCATGCTATGTGCAACTAGATAAGTAACTATTTAGTCCCAAATTTTTTTATAGAAGCCAAAAATAATATTTATACAAACTAACAAGTTTAATAGTTTATTGTAAATTCACAAAATAATTAGTTTATATATTTTAACATCAAATATATTTATACTGCTTTTGTTTTTTTCTAATAAAGGAAACTACCGGTTACATGAAACCACCTTTGACCAGAACTCAAATGAATTTATAAGGACACATGAAAATTTGTAGAACTAGTTTAGTGATTAGAATATCCTTTGGCACCTTAGGCTCACAGGCAGACCTCAAAAAAATCAGAAAATTTATTGAAGGAAATAATTTGTCTCGCAAGGAAAACATAAATCGAGAGCAAGAGAACCATAACCAATTGGCCCAAGCTCAAAAAATACTAAATTACATTTGAGATGTTGAAAAAGTTATTTTAGCTTTGAAAAATTGCTCTCGGACCTTAGGCTCACTGGCATGCTTAAAAGGAAACCAAAAGAAACAATGGCAAGGCGATAATGGATTTGCAACCAATTGCCTTGCTATGTACAACTAAGGCAAGGCAATAATTTGTCTCGCAAGGAAAACTTAGTCTGAGGGCAAGAGAACCACAACCAATTGGCTCAAACTCAAAAAAAAAAAAAATTACGCTTGAGACGTTGAAAAAATATTTTAGCTTTGAGAAAGTCTTCTCAAACCTTAGGCTCACTGTCAGGCCTGAAATTAATCCAAAAGAAACAATAACAAGCGATAATGGTTTTGCAAGTGACCGGTAGATTGAAGGCAAGTAAGCAGCAACCATAGGCCAGTTTTAAGCTGCCGCTTACATGATGTTGCCTTACTATGTACAACTAGGTAAACTTAAGAAACTCCAAGTAACTATTTGGTCCCAAAAGTTTTTATATAAGCCGAAATTTTATTTATACATACCAACAAATATAATAGTTTATTGTATATTCACAAAATAACTATTTTATATATTTTAACATCTAATATATTTATATGGCTTTGGGTTTTCTTAATAAAGGAAATTATCATTTACAGGAAACCACCTTTGACCAGAACTAAAACAAATTTATAAGGACGCTTAAAAATTTGTAAAATTAGTTTAGTCATTAGAATGTCCTTTGTCACCTTAGCCTCACATGAATGCCACAAAAAACTCAGAAAAAGTATGGCAAGGCAATAATTTTCCTCTCAAGGAAAACATAGACTGAGGGCAAGAAAACCGCAACCACTTGGCTCAAGCTCAAAAATATTTAAATTATGCTTGAATGTATGAAAAATCATTTTAGCTTTGAAAAAGTCCTCTCAGATCTTAGGCTCACTGGCAGACCTGAAAGGAAACCAAAAGAAACAATGGTAAGGCGATAATGGATCTACAACCAATTGTCTTGCTATGTACAACTATGGCAAGGCAATGATTTGTCTCGCAAGGAAAACAAAGACTAAGGGCAAGGGAACCGCAACCAATTGGCCCAAGATAAAAAAATATTAAAGTTTTAAAGCATTAGCAACCGGGAAGTTGTTCAAAAAACAAAAAGAAATGGTTCAACAAGTGAAAATAAGAACCATGCATCCGTGACCACAAAACATAAAGACATAAACACACACAGGATCGATCTCCCACTGAATGAGTGAACGATCTGACAAAAACATCACCCATCGATCCTTATGCATCCTCTTGGTCCATGGTTGTTGAGTGCTGACGAGTCAGCTGACAAGTTCAAAACACTGATCCCCTCCCCAACAAAGGCTTCATCTGCGGGAAGCATGGGAGGTTCCTTCTGAAACTGCAGAACCTGGTAGATGAGATTTGGAAAGATGATCTTCTTCTCCTCATCAAACTGTCGAGCCATAGCAATAATCTGACCATACACCAGCTCACCAAAATTGATAGAATGGCGATTGAAAAGGGCATAGATCAAGCGGATGCAGAGTTTGCTTTTTGTGTGTTTTATGGATCTACCATGTTTAAATGATCTGTTTTGGATCCATTTCAAAAAGAATGGAAATTTTTGATTACAATCTTGCAATTTTTTGATAGTATACTGGGGTGTAACTTACTTGTAAAATATGAACAATTTATTACAAAAACTTAAAAAGTACAATAACTGATATTTTACAAGAGAGATTACACATTAAGAATCAATGCTTATTGATCAATAGAATTTATATTGAGGTTGCTCCTTTAATTTATGTATGATTCTTGCTTGTTCGTATTGAATATACTCACGTATATTATTATCATGTATAGAGCTTAAATTCGTCAACAAGATTTTATTTTCTTCTGCCATTTCTTTCAGAGCTAATGTTTGGCTTCAATTTGTATACGCAATTGAGCCATCATGTAACCCTTTTCTCTAGTCGTTTTACTTTCTTTTACGAAACTAAGAATTTGCTCATATGATGAAAACAAGGTAGCCATAGATGAATTATTACCTTCATCAAGTTTTCTTTTCAGTTTTGCTTTAGAAGGTCGTGACAAGTTTTGTTGTGCTTGTTTTTCCATGTTTTTTTGTTGAGTAGGATATAGATTTTTTCTTTGGGTTGATTCTTATTTTATATACAACTATAAGTGCACAAGGATTCAAATGATTGGCCTAAAGTTATTCTTGAAATTTTATACACTTAAATATTTTTTTCTCATCGGGTTCAACCTATTTTCAGCCACTATATTAAAAAAAAATCAATGGACCAGAGCTCTTGGCTTTCTTCATCTCTCTGATTGGCTGTTACAATTATCACGCGGATCCCGATCTCAGCTATATATTTGACAAAATAAATGGACCATAGCTCTTTGTTTTCTTCATCTCTCTGATTGGTTGTTACATTTATCACACGAATCACGATCTCAGCTATATATTTGACAAAAACAACGGACGAGATCTTTTGGTGTTCCTCCGATCCCTCACTTCATCTATTCTCCACATTGTCTAGTTACTCCTTCATTCAATCCCAAACCCTAAAACTATAACCTACACCCCAAATTGTTTTTCATAAATAGTTAATGTTAAATAAACAAATAAGAATTTAACTTATGTAAATTTTTATAATAATTATTCTATTAAAACTTTGATCTCGTAATTTATATGTAAAATCATCATGGAGGTAATTATTATACACCAGGGTATATTTACTACTAATTCACTCACATACGTAAAACTAACTGACAGATGTGTTTATATCATCTTAAATGTTATTATTATTGATACATAAAACACAGAAACATCTAAATATTAATAAATTTGTGAAAAATATAAATAATGAGACTAGTCACACAAATTTCCTCATGGGGATGAACCTATTTTCAGCCGCTAGATTAGACAAAACCGATTGACAAGAGCTCTTGGCTTTCTTCATTGATTGGCTGTTACATTTACCACGCGGATCACGATCTCAGCTATATATTTGCCAAAATCAACGGACCAGATCTTTTGATTTTAGCTAAAGTTTATGGGGCGAATTTGTAAGCAATAAAATTAAATATTTTTTCATGGGATTCTTATCAGCCGGTAGATTAGAGAAAAATCAATGGACTATAACTTTTTTTTGTTCATCTCTCTGATTGGCTGTTACATTCACCACGCGGATCACAATCTCAGCTATGATTTGACAAAATCAACGGACCAGATCTTTTGGTTTTCTTCCTCTACCCTCCATTATCTACGTATACCTTCATTCAATCTCAAACTCTAAAACTATACCCTATACTTCAAACCTTTTTTCATAAATAATTAATGTTAAATAAACAAACAAGAATTTGACTTATGTAAATTTATTTAAAGATCGTCAACATTCGTCAAGCAATTAAATTTCAAGACTTTAATCTTGTAATTTAAATGTAAAATCATCATAGATATAATTATTATTCACTATAATACATTTACTAATAATTCACTTACATACATAAAACTAATTGAAATTAGAAAGAATTGTCTATTATTAAAGATTCAACAAATGATTGAGAAGATCGAAGAGCTCAAGACTAGTCAAGGGTTTTCATTAAGTATGTTATGAATTTCGTGTGTGCTCTCGTGTTTATCTTTGTGTTCTAAACTTATTTATTGCTATGTTTTCCGGTTCGCTTGGTTGTTATGTTTTATTAGTAGTATTCAAATAAGAAACCTCAGAGTTAAATGTGTAACGCATAGAATGGGAAGAAGAAAAATATTTTTATTTTTTTACGACTTCCTTTCAAAACTCTAGAGCGGTTAAAATTAGGGATTTCATCGCGGATATACACGATAGAGATTTGAGATGATTTCTCGCTTTTGCTGTTTACATTTGACATCCAAACAATTAGTTGAATTGGGCCCATTATAGGGACTAAGCCCATTTCTCATAGTATTGGGATGGATACACGCTGTAGGCGATATTTTTATCTATGTTTACTTTTGTCATTTAAACAATCATGTGACTAGAGGGATTGAGCCCATTTGATGAAATGAAGACATTATCTCTCTAATAACCCATGAGGACACCATTCTAGCTCAAATCATCTTTGTTTAAATTTTCTATTATCTCTATGTCTCTAATAACCCATAGGATGTTTTTCTCTTCAAATCATATGAGACGATATTTTTTCTATTTTTGATAAAATGGTTTGCACACGACATAGAAATATTTTAAACGAGCAACAAAGTGATAACGGTTTGCCCACGACATAAAGAAGGTTTAAAAGAGCAACAAAGTGAAGAAATTCCTTGTTATTAAACGAAAGTTCAGGATTATTGTTATTAGCTTGCCATTTGAAGCTGTGTCGTTAACTTGGCATTCCGTATTGTTGCCATTAACTTGACATGTACTGTCATTTAAATCCGTGTCATTAACCTGCTACTTCGTATCATTGCCATTAGCTTCCCAATTCTGAAAGGCAGCGCTGATATTTTGAAATAATGGGACTAGTTACACAAATTTTCTTTTGTTTGATTCTGATTCCACAATATCCCTTTAAAGTAAAGCATAATAAACAATTCTTTCTATAAACATTGGCATAAGCTATAGCTAATGTCACATTATTCAAAAAATGATACTCCAGGCTTTTTAATAGAACTTTCATGAAAGGGTATTGGCACCTTGATCTCATATATATATATATATATATATTATGTTATAGTTTCATTTTACAATATTTGTATGTACTTATTTATTTTCTTTTGTAATTAACAAGAACTAAATTATAGGATCAAAATCATGGGAATTGGTGACTGAGTTTAGGAAAGATAATTCAATACTAGGATATTGGCCAGCAGAGCTTTTCCAATCTAGTTTACGTAGATGAAGTACATTGGGATGTTGAAAGAGTAGTTTCACAGAGCTTTGATAGACACACAAAAAAACAAATGGGTTCGGGTCACGTCCATTTCCAAGGTTTCAGAAAATTTAGCTATTTCTTGAGTTTAGAGATTGTGGATAGCAACAACTTCCAGCTGATCTAGAAATTACAGATAAATGCCGACAAAAATATATTATGATGTCAAGAATTTGGACATAGAAGAAGAATGGGGAACTATGTTTATTAGTATATACCTCAGAAATTTACAGTATAAAGCATTTCTACAGACTTTTCTTTCACAAATATTACTTTTCTGTATTAGACCACTTTTTGCATTTTTTTCACAGTGCAATGCTTGTGATTATAAATTATTGCATACGTTGTGAATAAAAAATGCAAATTCTCTAACTAAAATATAAATAAATATCCTTGACAAAATAAATAATCTCTTATATAATAAAGCACAAGTCACTCAACAAATCAAAATTTGACATGTGGAAAATATTTACAATTTGAGAGAAATTAATTAAAACAAATAATAATTTAGAAAGGTAAAAAACAATTGTATAACGAACCGTTTCTTGTGTTGTTAAAAAAAAGGTTTACTTGAAATCAACTACATTACCCATGATCATTCCCCTTTATCCACGATCCTTTACCTTTTACTAGTCATATATAGTCATTCAAGAGAAGAAAAGAGATCAAAACTTATTACTCTGTTCATAAGACACATAAATTTTTGAATTTTTCTTTTCCATGGAACATTTCATATCACTGAGTTGTGGGTTATAGTTTGGATATTGAGAGTGATTTCCCAGACCCGTGATGTAAAGCACCATTGTTGACTTCTCTAAGGCAGCGGCCGTGGCTGCAGAAATACGGATCTCGGCGGTGGTTCTCCCATGGCGATTCCTGGTCCTTCCATCATCACAAGCTTGGCACTGATATCTTTTAGGATCCATGGTTTAACAAGGTTCTCCCATTATATTTTCTTCTGATCTATTTCATTTAACTCATAATGATCAAGGTTTAAACCTTTGGGAAGTGAGTTCTATGAAATTTTGTATTCTGAATAAAATTAGCGAAGAGACTGATTATACTCTCCTTGATGTTTTTTGATTAAATAACGTTTTTTATTTCTCATTTTGTTGTCTCTGTTAGGAGACTGATTTTTCTCTCATTTTCACATAACACACATTTTTTGTAACTGAGAGATTTGGGCTACAAAACTTCCTTCCTCCTTGTGTTATCTCCTTTACAGCTAAAGCTTGGATTTCTATAGTAGTAAAATAATATATATATATATATATATATATGTGCATATTCTTCTGAAAACTCAAAGTTAAATAATACAGATTTTTAGTTATATAGTTAAAAGAGAAATTTGCAGTGATACCAAAGAACTTTAGCATAATTTGCAATATACCAAAAGACAAAAAACCTATAACTGTTCATGATATCTTTTTACCCTATTATCCCTTAAACACTAACCTCTTCCTGACCATAAACTGAAGATATACACCAAATCTTTTTAAGATATGCAAAATCTAATCCCTACTACAATCTATAACCTGAGTTTTTTTGTCGATGGTTGTGTATTAGTGCAAACAAAACAAACCGAGTTTTTTGTCAGATTAGGGTTTCACCCTTCGGAAAACTGATCGACATTGCCGACAAACAGAGTTTCTCTGGGAAATTTGGAAGATATATCATATCCAATTAGATTGATCTTTGAGGTACTTTTGGCAACTCTCTATCTTTGGATTTAATTGGAAGTGTGGATTTTCTTCAGGTGCTTTGTTTCACATGTGTCTTCAATTGATGGTGCAGAAGCGGACGATACGTTTGGTAGCCTCCAGATTGTTAATTTTCCATCGCCCTCATCATATTTGCATTTGCAACTAAACCCAGTTCGGAAGTTATTCTTGATCAAAACCGTGTAATTACAATAGTGTCTTGTCACCTATATCAATAACCGGCTAAAACAAAATTTCAAACATTACCCATTGATATCGGGGAAAGGAGAGAATCCAATTGGCCGTCTAATTACAATAATTGCTGGTCACCTATATCAGTAACCAGCTAAAACAAAATTTCAAACAATAACCAACGATATCAGGTGAAGGAGAGAACACAATTGGCCGTCTAATTAGAATAGTGGCTGGTCACTTATATCAATAACCGGCTAAAAACAAATTTTAAACATTAACCATCAATATCGGGTGAAGGGAAGAACCCAATTAGCCGTCTAATTACAATAGTGGCTGGTCACCTAAATCAGTAACCGGCTAAATTAAAATTATTGACAATTTTGTGAAGGTTAACAATGATTGTTAGCCGGTTCCGAAGATATATAACCGTACAACGAATTTTTTTATGGGGCTATCTAGTTTACATTTTCGTTCTGGTCTATTTATTACCATAAGGGTTCTGGGGATCATGCTATCTTTAGGCTATGGAATTGTCCATAGACGTTATATAATTAGTGTTTGGGTTCTGGGTTTCCAATGGGGTGTAGGGTTTAGAATATTGTAGTGATGGATAATTGGATGTGATTATGTAAATATAGAATTAGGATATAACATATATTTTTTTAGATTTCTGGAGAAAAAATATGTAACGAAGATGAAGAAATAAAAAGATGACAATGAGAGAGAAAAATCTAAAGGAAATCTCATTTGTAAAGTGAACAAAATCTTTTTTGATATTTTTGTCATTTTGCAAATATCACAACTCTTAGTAGTGTAAACGCAATCTAGGTGTTATCTTGCCAAATCCCCCAAAGATATCACTCCTGTAGTGTGTCAGACCGATTAATGCTACAAAAAATTCGGGAAAAGAAGAAGTAATCCGGGCAGGGGTAATTTCGTCATTTGCACACCACTATTTCCTTGCGTGAGTTACACTTTCTTCCATTTGGGTATTCTCCTAATATATGGATCTTTCTTGGTTTTTCACCAAATTACCTCTAGTTAAAATTTGGTATTATTTGTAAGAAAAAGTATCCCCATGTATAGCATGGGTGTAATACTAGTACTAGATCTCGACCCGCACAACCGTGCGGGTATTTGAATACTAAAATATTTAAATTATATGATAAATATATCAATAAATATAATTTGATGTTATATACTATTTAAATGTATAATAATGTTTATGCAGCTTATAATATTATTAATATAAAACTTATAAAATTTGTATTTTTTTAATAATTTTTTAAAACATTATTATGTAACATCACAAATTTATATATTTTGTTTTATTTCTAAATTTGAAATATATGTCAAAAATAAATTAAGTTGGACCTACATAATACATAAACAAATTTTGGGATAGTATTAAAAGTATTTTACATAATTTTAGTTTCTATTTATAAATCAAAAATGAATTAAAAATTTAATTGTATTTTATGAGAATATTTTTCGAAAATATATCCTAAAAATATTCTAAAAGATTGTGTTAGATTTTCCTATAAATAATATTTATTTTTATTTCAAATAAAAATTAAACATATGAAAATATATTATAATGATGTTATGTAAGATTTTATAAATTTTCAAAGATGGTCCAAACTACAAAATTACACATGAAATGAGTCATGACTTTTATTTTAATATAATAGATAATCAAATATGTCATATTAATGAAATGGTCCAAAATGACTTTCGTGTAGTAGATTTAAATGGTACTTCTTTTTTAATATAGAAGATATATATATGTCCACGTCCTCAAATTTATTCAGGCCAATAAAGAGATGACATGTCAGCTTTAGTTCCACGTAAACAAATAGACAAATAGAAGACATTTTTTGACATCTAAATCTTCTACTTCGGCTTCTTGGACGTTATTTACTGGAGAAGAGGAAAGAGCATAAAAAGGATCGTGAGTCTGACCACAAGTCTTCTCCCTATCTTTGCCGGTTTCTCTCCAACGCAGTCTGGTCTTTTGTCTCGTTCCTTCGATCTAGGGTTCCCTTCAAAATCTTCTTATCTTTTCTCTCAATCTTTTGACAGTGGAAAAGTGTTTCTCTGGATTTGGTTTCCTTCAATTTCTCGAATCTTCTTTCTCCGATTCCACCGTACGTCTACGTAAACTGATTTTCTTGATCCCGGTTTAGCTATTGATTCGAGATCTTTTAATCTATTGCGTTGTATGTGTGTAGTGTGATTTGGTTAAGATGACAATCTCTGATTCCGAATCAATGGGTTGTGACTTTTTGTGCACTCTCGAGGAAGAGAGACGTATTGTGACGGAGCTGATGAGCGAAGCGGAGCTAAATGTTTTCATAGCCGGGTTAATTCCCTATAATCCTTCCTTCTTAACAACAGAGATGCTCTGACACAATCTTAACCACGCTAATCTTTGATTTTGATGGATTTTGCAATCTCAGAATTTTAAAAGCTTATTTGCACATTGTTATAAGCAATCACTGATTTATTCTTTGGTAACACCAAATTAAAGCTCGCAAGTGTAACAACGTGAAGGATGTTGTGTATGGGTCGTGGGCATTACAAGGTTATGTATGATGTCTTAATATTCTTATACTTTTACAACTGGTGTTTTTCTCATCACCCAAAAGCTAATTGTAATCTCCATGGCAATGGAATGGAATCTCCAGCTGTTTCTTTTATTTGTTAATCAATAATGCAGGTCTCTGCAAATTTCTTACATCTTTGTATTTTGTCTCTACTACTTAGCAACTCGAGAGTTACTAATATTTGTATTTTGCTAAGATTATGCCAAAAAAAAAAAAAAAATCATATCTTGCTAAGATTGAACATGTTTGTGTCAAGAAACTCTGCTGAGCAACAATGTCTCTGCTGTTAGATATTTTGTGACAACTTTGCAGGTTTCAGACCCAAGATTCCTTTTACAACATTTCAAAGGTTTCAGACAGCTTCCCTTCTCTCTCTGGTAAGTTGAGTTACAACCACTGTTATATTTTGTTGAACACCTGAGCTTGGGACACTTGTTCCTTCTGCAATTAGGTTTTGCATAATGATTTTTTTGTAAAATAACGCAGATGATGATAACACACCTGATCTTCAGAAACCTTTTTGTTCTTGCATCCTCATGTTTAACCATAGTCAATAAACTTCTGCAGTTACCCATCAGTTCATGTTTAACCATAGTCAAGAAACTTCTGCAGTTACCCATCGGTTCTACTGAAATATAGTATCCAAACCAGCTTGCAGGTAATAAAATGCCATAATTAGGTTGTTAAGATATATCGTTGAAAGACTTCAAGGTGGCTCACGTTATGAGTTTGCAGCTTAGGAGAACGGAAACGAATATACTGTAACTTTGGACACTTAAAGTAGAAGGTAAGGTACTTATTCAACCATTGAAATCTCATTTTAGATATGATTTTTCTATTTTTTCGTCTCTTGCAGTAGTGGCACGCCACACATCCATTATTATAATAAAGGTTTTCAACTCTAATACATAGACTGAAGAGCTTTAATCTCTTAACGTTTCAAAACGTTATGATCTCCTAAACCTTTTTCCTTTTGTCATCTTCTCATTGTTGCAGCTTAGGACCATCATGATTCGTGCGGAGTCAAATGACCAGCGGATTTCATTTGAAAGTGATCTCGGCCAATCAGATAAAGCACCTCCTCTGATGGAACAACAACAACAACAACCATCAGGAGGCCTAATTTGGAGAGACACAACACTTTTAGATTCATCAAATCAAGATTTCGAGTTCCACATTTCCAGAACCTTTGATCCTTCACCAGCTGATGAGATCTTGGCTGACGGGATGATCCTTCCTTTCCAAGTAACTACTGCATCCGTCATGCCAAAAGGTCTTTACAAGTACCAGTGATGAATTCGAAGAGAGCAATGCTTAGGGACGTTGATAAGCATAGCTCGCAGAGACGTGGTGGAGCCCCACGTCCAGAAGCAGATCCGTAGGTTGGGTGTCTCATATTTTCAAGAGCTGAAAACACTGAACAATGCAGAGAAGATGACCCAAAGTTCATTTTCCATGGCAGGTGCTTCAATTCTCTGTGTTCTATAGGTTCTTAGATCACTAACATCTGCAATTGATGATAGCAGTATTGGATTCAAAAAGAAAACATAACATGAGAGGAACAAATTATTATGCAGCTACATTTCTGTCCACTGTAAACCTCGGTGATCATGCCATAGGGGTCTCTCTTCCGTCCCCTCTTTTCCATGGAACTCAGAGCTTTATTACCGTTTATTGAGGCTTTCTTTGTTCTGTCAGACAATGTAATCTCTGCCAATATTACAGAAGTTTGTTTGATTTCAAACTGGTACTTTTAAGCTTCAATCATGGTATTGTAACAGATTGAATGCATGATAGTCTATGTGTACGTTACTAAGATGAGAGAAACAAATTATTTATGTGAGTATCAATCTCTTTTTATGAGGTCTTCCAACAAATCATGGTACTTAATAGACAAATAGAAAGTAAACAAAAATAATGAATTTGTTTCAGAAATGACAACTTTGCATAAACTTAATACGGGTTGGAGCCGGATAAAGTTTGGCAGATTAATATTGCTGAAGCTTTTTACCCACTTTTTAGGAGTTGCTGTATTTGAAAAAACTTAGGGCAATTTTCTCAAATAACATTTTTAAATTTTTGTCAAAAAATCATCAAAAACTAAAATGACAAAAATAGTTTCTTTTATTTTAAACTTTGTAATATTTACTTTTTGTTTTTTGTTTTTTAAAAAAAATTTGAAATAACATCCCTAAAACTCAACCCCTTAACTCTAAATCCTAAAGTCTAGATTAAAACCTTATAGTATAAATGCATACTTATCATTTAATAAAACTTCTTTTGGTCATTTTCCTCTTTGATAGTTATAATTTGGTTATTTCGATTTGGGTTTTGGTTAGTTTGATTCGGAATTTTGATTAGGGTTGATATTGTTTGGTAAAAAAAACTTAAATTTATATATATATCACTTTTATTATTACCTTCAAGCAATAATATTATAACATTTGGATTTATAGTTTAGTAACTAATTAGGATTTAATATTTAGGAGGTAAGGTTTAGTTTATAAACTTCTATAAATATTTAAAAATAATTTTCAAATATCTATAAATGATTTAGAAGAGTTATTTTAGTTTTTTCATCACAAGCTTAAAATATTTATGAAACTAATTATATTTAAAAGTAAATTTAAAAGTAATATAAAATTTATGGTAAAAAAATAAAAAATTTCCAAATTTAATAACATAAAATATGTATACTCCACACGTTTGTATATAAATACTTTAGTCTATAGCATACACTAGACGGCATTTGAGTCATATTTTGGTTGTTTTTAGTATCTTACAAACATTTGTATTATTTTAATACAAAAAAGTTCATAAATAATAAACTGGATGCAAAAACTCACAACCCAAATCTCATTAATTATTTTTCAGAAAACAATATTTTATTTATATTTAATAATTTATTTCTATTGTGCTATATAAGATGTTGATTAAAAGGTATTTTATTTCCTTTAATCGGGGTCAATAGGAAAATTCACATCAGCAATATAAAAATATATAACCAACACTTAGTATCTAATTTCTATAATGTCTTCTACCTTCATTCTTGGAACATCGATGATGAAAAATAAAAACCTCATGAAAACTAATAATGTTAAAAAATATAATATTTAGCTGAGAACAGTATATAGAAAATAGTATGTAATAGAAATATTTAGTTTTCATAACATAAGAACCTCATGAAAGGTTGGATTGGTAGAGGATGTGACTTTAGTTATTTTGATTTAGAATGTATGTTGTAAGTTTTTTTCTGTGACTTTAGATTAGATTGATGTAAATTTATATTAATTACTTTCAAAATACTAAACGTATATATATTTTTAAAATGATTCCCAAAACCAATATATTTTCTAATTTAACATTTGGTTTGTAGTTTTAAATTATTTTCTTTAAAAAATAATTGATAAATTAAAATGATTGTAAAAAATAAAAAGAACAGTAAAAAATACTCATAGAACTTACCAATTACCTCTAAAACCATTTATGAAATTTCAGAAAATATTCAATAAATCAATTGTTTACCTTTTATCGAGGTGATAAAATTATTAGATCCAACACTTTTGAAATTGTAAGAAAATTCAACAATTTTATTTTTCATGTATATTTCTAGAGAGATTGATTTTATTGGGAAGAACTTAAACTCTTAGTCACTAATTATACAATACGAATCAGAAAGAGTGAACAAAATAGTTAAGAAATCAAAATTTAAAATTATTGGAGTTTTAACTAATTTTACTGTAATAATATTTTAAATAATGTAATATCTATTTTTATCATTATTTATGTTTTACATTCTAAGAAGTGAAACTTCATTTTAATAATTTATATTTATTAAAGTTTCCAATATATTACATATTTAAATATAAATAGTATTTTAAAATGAATTAAAAAATTATGAAAATAAATCCGCCTATAGTCCGGGAAAAGACTATACCCAGCTATGCCATGTATGTATTTTTTAATATAAATTAAGATGTCTTGATATCTCCTTCAATTTAAGTTAACCTAATTTTTACTTTTCAGACTTTTTTTTTCTTATATGGTCCATATCATTGCTACTTCTCTTCGCTTCTTCAAGATACATTATCTCTTTCTTACATTATTATGATCATTTAAGCTACTCTTTTTATTTTTAAAAAATTAGAAACACTTAATAATCACCAAGTTTTTCATATTTTTAAAAAATACAGTGTTCTCAATACAAAATAGCGTAGTAAATTATGATTTTAACCTAATTATTTATTCGAGTATCCGCGCGTAGCGCGGAAAAGACTCTAGTATAAATAAATATCAAGTATAAAACATCATCAATATAAATTAGGTTTTTTATTCATATGATTTTTCTATAGATTTTTGTGTAGTTTTAATGGTTTCTATCTAGTTTAATAATTTTGATATTAACCTGTTTATGTGATTGGTTCATAGTCAAACCAATTATTAGTCCTGACCCGAATACCTATCTAATTTATGATAAGAATATTTCCAACACCACTCTAGTTTCTACACTAAACTATATTATAGAGTAAAACTTTCTTCAACCCTATTCAATATCACATTCTAAATAATGTGACTTTATTTTTCACTCTATATTTGGAGTACCTATATTTTCTCACTATTATAGAGTGATTTTTTTATTTATATATTAGTCTTTTTATTCTTTAATCTTTTTATTTGTAACAATTTATATAATTTAATTATGTAAACAACACATAATCATGTTCAACACAAAATCTAAAAAGGTTTGTAATTTATTATTATTATTAGCCAAAAAAAACAAGCACTAAAATTAAAATAATTTTATAAGATTAACCAAAGAAAAAAATACTAAAATTTAAAATAAAACATAACATAAAATTAAAACCATGGATAATAGTGATGTTAAAATTCTAATAAATTGCTTCCAGATCTACCAAGATTGTTAAAATATTCTCCAAATGAGGTAGATGAAGGAAGAGCTTCTTGTTCATGTTGTTAACTATGTCTCTTTTTGTAAAACTCGATCTTCGTTCCTCTTGAAAGTATGCACAAACATCTGAGTGCACTGAATTCAATCACAAAATAAATATATTTTTTTTTCTTCAGTTCATTCAAAGCATAATTCTTCTTCTGAATCTCCAAATGATATTTTTGTTGTGCGTTTGTCTTCTTTCGCTATTTGATCATTTATGGAAAATATATACAAATATGATGTTTAAGTCAATATATATTATGTTTAATATAATCTAATATATTTTTAATGTAATAAATATTGGATATAAATATGTTATTTATGAAAATTTTATATGAAAATAAAATATAAAGGATCAATTTGTAAATTTGTAAATAAAACGTCTTAGTTATAAAATAAAAAAGAATATATTTAAGAAGATTATAAATTAGAATCAAATATAAAATAAATCATTGAAGAAAAACTTTACTCTATTTTAGTCTTTAGAGTACCATTGAAGATGGTATAAAACCCTGACTAACCATTGAATTGGTAAGGTTTTTTGTGGAAAAAAAGTTGGTTATAAGTAACTTTTAATTTCTTTTTGCAGATTAATTACCCAACTAGTATTACACCCATGCTATGCATGGGGATACTTTTCTTACAAATAATACCGAATTTTAACTAAATAACTAAAAATCTGTATTATTGAACTTTGAGTTTTCAGAAGAATATGCATATATATATATATTATATTGCTACTAAAGAAATCCAAGCTTTAGCTGTAAAGGAAATAACACAAGGAGGAAGCAAGCTTTGTAGCCCAAATCTCTCAGTAAAAAAAAAGTGTGTTATGTGCAAATGGGAGAAAAATCACTCCTAACAGAGACAACAAAATGAGAAAGAAAAAACGTTATTTAATCAAAAAACATCAAGGAGAGTATAATCAGTCTCTTCGCTAATTTTATTCAGTATACAAAATTTCATAGAACTCACTTCCCAAAGCTTTAAACCTTGATCATTATATGATTTAAATGAAATGGATCAAAAGAAAATATAATAGGAGAACCTTGTTAAACCATGGATCCTTAAAGATATCAGTGCCAAGCTTGTGACGATGGAAGGACCAGGAATCGCCATGGGAGAACCACCGCCGAGATCCGTATTTCTGCAGCCACGGCCGCTGCCTTAGAGAAGTCAACAATGGTGCTTTACATCACGGGTCTGGGAAATCACTCTCAATATCCAAACTATAACCCACAATTCAGTGATATGAAATGTTCCATGGAAAAGAAAAATTCAAAAATTTATGTGTCTTATGAACAGAGTAATAAGTTTTGATCTTTTTTCTTCTCTTGAATGACTATATATGACTAGTAAAAGGTAAAGGATCGTGGATAAAGGGGAATGATCATGGGTAATGTAGTTGATTTCAATTCCCCTTTTTAAGGGAGAATTTGTGCAGTAGCCATATTTTGAGTGGAAATTAAGAAAATAGCATTGATTTTGACGTTATTAAGTAATTAGCTTTTGTCTCATATTTTATCTGGTTACACCCTTGTCGTTAACAAGTATCCGGTAAGAAAAAGAGAGAGTACATGACGTAATAGATTTCATGTTGCAAATCTTAAAATAAGTGATGTGATTTTTTTGTGGGATATAATTGTACAGAGTGCATAGACCAGTTATAACTAACACATATGATATAAGAAAATATTGTGAAATGAGTGGATACGAATTGTACACGTTACAACTTATGTTAACGTAACGGAGAAACAAACTGTATACATTTCTATTTTACATGGAAAATAGTATAGATCATAAAATAAACTGAATATCAACTAAGAACTAAACCCTAATACAATATAAACCCAAAACTATTTTAAATTAATTATTAAACGACAATATCAATATAAACTCCAATTTTCTTGAAAACTATTTCAAATGAAATAATGAGGGGTGATCCACGTATCATTTATTGTCCACATACATATGTCGAAAATTATATTCCATATCACCGAAATAGTATAGGACTCTAACCCAACACATAACTCTTAAATGCTAAACCCATACCTAAATTTTGAATACTAAATCCTAAATTGCTATCACTAAACCCAAACCTTAACCCTTACCTTCCAAATATTAAACCCTAAGTCCTAATCACTAAACCTAAACCCAAATATAGACTCTAAACTCAAATAAAATGAAACAAAAACACAATATAGTACATATTGGTGAACAAAATAAAACACACTTTATTAATCTTCAAATGAAACAATACATGTTCATTAAACCTTAATCATTAATCCAGTGTCAACCCCAATCATTCATAAATTAAATGCTAGCCACTAATCACTAAACCATACATGGAAATATAAACCCTAATGTAAAGTCAACCCCAATCTTTCATAAACAAAACCCAAATTTCAAAATGAAAATAACATGTTTTTCTATTCTACATGAAAATATAGAATAGAAAAGGTAACAAACGGTATAACACGATACATATATATTATTCAAATTTTGAAGTGAATAGGATTAGAGGGAAAAATGTAATGCTTAAAATAAATTAAGATTAACAGCATTAGAGAAAAGAGATGGAAGAGACATATGAATATCATTCCCATTCAACATCACATCATTTTTTGTTTTATTTGATGTCATAATAAATCATATTCCATTTACGTTCAATATATTATTTCTCTTTACAAAATCATATACACACTGATATAAAACACATATATACACGACTGCAAAACTTATATCAATATAATATGAAATAACAATAAATAAGATTGAACCCTCTAATGTATTCTTGATCACCTCAATTCAACGGAGGTTGAAATAGTTGTTAATCTTTCTTTCCAGTGGGTTCAAAACATGTCTCAAACAATCTACTTGGAAGGCAAATCGTCCATGCTAAACCTGCAGAACAAAGTAAGAGGGAAACATGGTTATGACAGAGTAATTCATTTTATCTTATACAGCAAATAACCTTCTATATTTCAAACGATATGATTGTTGATAAAGAATTATAGCGCATACATTACAGATCATTCAATTCCATCTCAAGTAGACTAATTTGTCAAACTATTCCATCACAAATAGAATAGTTTAAACATATAGTTTTTTCTATTCCATCTCAAATAAAATAGGCATGAGAGATTTCACGCAGATAAGTTATCTTACAGATGCTATTCCATATAACAAACTATAATACTATACTATTTACTATGTATCTCCCTTAAAATGTAAAATTAAGAACAATCGGGAAAACCAAAATCCTAAATTAATTGAGAAACTTTGATGCAAAAATCAGATCCAACTTGCAATGGTATCGAGATTATAGATTTACTAATTATAATACCTTAATTCTGACAATCGACCAAATAAAAAACAAAAGAAAAATAACAACATATGAAGAGATTCAAAGATAACACCTGAGAACTTACTGCAATTCCAAAGATCTAAGAAGAATCAACTTGGGAAGTTGGAGAGGAAAGATCTGTTACTAACCGCAGCTGCAACTTTAACGCCATACGATGTCAGAGGATGGCACAAGCAAAGAAAAGTACATGATTGGAATGGGAGTACGAAGGAGATGTCAAATTTCGAGGAGAGGGAGGCGGAGGTGACGCAGAACTGGAGTCGTTGTTAGAGACGTTTCACTTTCCAGAAATTACTTAGATAAGTGAAAAGGAAGGTGGGGAGGATGGTAAGCCACGATTTACAGTTTTACACCTAATAATTATATATTTTTTCATTTTTTTTTCCAGGTTTAACCGGTTGATGGCAGGGACAAAATAGTATTAATATGAAAAGATAACGGCGTGTGTTGATCTGTTAGGTTTAATAGCTATTTCACAAATTAGGTTTTTTGTGTGGCTATAGAACTCAATTCCTATTTTTTTAACAAAACAAGAAACGGTTCGTTATACAATTGTTTTTTACATATCTAAATTATTATTTGTTTTGATTAATTTCTCTCAAATTTTGTAAATATTTTCCACATGTCAAATTTTGATTTGTTGAGTGACTTGTGTTTTTATTATATTAGGGATCTGTTGAGCAATAATTTGATCCAAAGAAAAACCATCAGCTGATTTTCACAAATTTAGGCAGTTCAGTGTTCGGGCCATTAAGGCCCATATTTATGCCTTTATTTTTGTAAGGAAACAAATCTGGCAAAAAAAAAAGAGAGAAGAGAGGCATTATCCTTACGACGAGGAAGCCGTCGTTTTGAGGGTTTTTATTTCTTCACACACCGTTCCTTTCAATCTCCTGAGATCTTCTTCAAAGGCCTCCCTTTTCTCGATCCGTCGTCGTTTTGATTCATTCAAAGTCCATCTCTGTTCCGCGCTGTTTTCAGGTTAGTCTCCCTTCCCCGGCGTCGTTTCATCCCCCTTTTAACGTCAATGTCTCATCTCCTTTGCCTTCTCTCTCTCCGCAAACGAACAATCGAAAATCCTAAATCAAAAGCTTTATCTTTTATCCTTTGCAAATCAATTGAATTCGTGAAAAAATCTCTGGCCTCATCTGAAAGATTCGATTTTTAGGGTTTCGAATTTTCATGAAATTTTGATGCATTGAATATCATCTGGGCATCTCTCAATTCATCAAAGTTTTAGTTTTTAATGGTAAAGTTTGAAGATTTAAACATTCTCTAACAGGTGAGTGTTGATGCTTATGGACGTTATTACAAATCCTGGTCCACTTAAGGACATTGTTCTTTATGATCAAGAGAAACATGTTTCCTCTGCTGTCTGGGATGGCCAGGTTTCAACAATCTTCTTCTCAATGTCTCCTTTTTAACTGGTTATTATAGACTAACAATTTATATGGAAACAAAACTTGTTAGGAGCGAGGTGCGTTGAGGTGTCATGAGCACACTTCAAAGCTGAGTGAGTGGAAGCTCAACTCAAAGCAGATTGAGTTAGTGGATAGAGCCGGTTTTGGGTATTTGAGACGTATCCCTGCCATTAGTCTTGACAACCCTCTCATCTCTTCCTTGGTGGAGCGATGGAGGAGAGAGACCAACACTTTCCACTTCACAGTTGGTGAAATGACTGTTACCCTCGAGGACATTGCCCTCTTACTCGGGTTAGCGATTGACGGTAAGCCTGTGATTGGATTCACATATACGAGTTGTTCTTCGGTTTGTGAGAGGTACTTAGGACGGGGCCCTGATTCTCATTACGCTAGCGGTGGGATGGTGAAGCTTAGCTGGTTGAAAGAAAATTTCTCCTCCTGCCCTGAAGACGCTTCTTTTGAAGAAGTTGAGAGGCGTACAAGGGCTTACCTTTTGTACTTGGTGGGGAGTACCATCTTCTCTACAACCACTGGGAACAAGGTCCCTGTTATGTATCTCCCTCTCTTTGAGGATTTTGATGACGCTGGAACTTTTGCGTGGGGTGCTGCTGCTTTGGCTTTCTTGTATAGAGCACTTGGGAATGCTTCTGTTAAATCTCAAAGCACTATATGTGGTTGCTTGACACTATTACAGGTGCTCTTTAGTTTTCATTTCTTTATCTATTCCCCCAATACTGTTTCCGCACAGTTTCTTATTCTTTTGGTTTTTGTGTAGTGTTGGAGTTATTATCACTTAAACGTTGGCCGGCCAAAGCTGAACCGTGAGCCAGTCCATGATCATTTCCCATTTGTGCTTAGGTGGAAGGGAAAACAAAACGGTCCAACAGCAAACCGTGATGTGGTCTTTTATAGGAAAGCACTGGACGCCTTGAAGCCATCTGATGTAAGCTCTTACATATATTCATCAGCTGTGTTAATACATTTCTTTTGATATAATTTCCTTGTGGTCTTTTAGGTGGAGTGGCTACCGTATGAACACATGGATGGTAGATATATACCAGAACACATTAGGAACTCTCTGCAGTTAGGTAGATCAAGAACAATGCTGGTATCTTTTGACAAGGCGGAGAGACACCTTCCTGATCGCTGTCTGAAACAGTTTGGTTTAGTTCAAGGAATCCCAGAGGATGTGCCGAAGTGGGTAAGGAAGTCCCGTGGAGTGGATGGAGGTTTCGACCTTTCGACTAAAATGGACACAGAGCTAAACGAATGGATGTTGCGTTGGGACAATATCGTGCCTGATGATGTTCTTGGTGTTGATGAAGCAGACTACATGAGGTGGTATCTAGGAATCACCCGTAAAGTTGTCGGAAGGCCAATCTCTCTCTCAAGCGAGTTTCAAAGAACGGTAAAATAGTTTCTTGACACACTCAAGCATGTTTACAGTACTTTATTCTTCCTCCTTGTTGTTGTTATTGCAGATTACAAATGTTAGGGATATATTGGAGTTGGCTGAGAATTTTCCAACACATGATTTGGACCATGAAAGAAGGAACATGATGGAAAGGATTATCAGCCTTGCGCAAGATAGTCTGAGAGATCAAGTGGGAGTAACGCCAACGGAAAGCCAGCTGCAGATCGAACATGGGAAAAGGATGCGAGGCAAAGAAAGGGTGAGAAGGAAAGGGATGGGAAAGAGAAGGAAAGGTATTGATCCAATGGAAGACTATGGAGGTAGTGAGGATGAATCACAATTTGGACCTGTGCTTGGGGTTGATCAGTTGCATTTACCACTGACCCATCACGGGAACTCGGTGTACGATGGAACACATATGTACGATCCTGTCACCAAAGTCGATGACATGGAGCTTTGCGACGAGATACCTCAGTTTCCTGAAGCTCAAGACATGAACAAGATTGATGGGTCGTCGCTGGATGATGCAAACAAGTCTTTTGAGGTTGGTACAAGCAATGCAATGACTGGTGAGGAGAGCCTAGGGGAACTGCCTGAGAGCTATGATGTGAAGAGAGAAGATAGAGAATCAAAGGTAGAAGACAATGATGCAGCAAAGGAAAATAGTGATGTGAGTGGTGAAGAAAACGTGAACAGAGAGTTAGACATGGGAGAAAATGTTGCAGAATCGTCTTCACTTGGAAGAAGAGGAGAGAACTCTGTTGTGGCTTGACAAAGGAAGGCTGCAGATGAAGTTTAGTTTTTCTGTTTTATTTTGTTTATTTAAAACCTCTTTTGGTCCGTTTTGTTGAAGTACTCTCTCTTTTTGTTAGAAGTATGTTAATTTTTCTGTAAAAGAGGTTGCAGAAGAAAAATAAAATAAGCATGAAACAGATTAGATGACAAAAACCAAGTTTGAGTTAGATGATTAAAATTACTTATACATTCTTTTATTAAAATATCTGTAGAAGAGGTTACCGAAGGAAGAAAGAGCATGAGGCTTTGCTCAAAAAAGAAGCATGAAACAGGTTAGATGATTCATTTGTGATATAGTCAAATGATAAGCTAACTTTCAAGATATCAATTACAATACTTCATTTTCATATCTAAAACTAGCTACCATATTGGAACCATATTTAATTTGGTTTGGTTCGATATTTATATTAGCAGTTTTTGATTTATTCGGTTTTATACCAAATAACATTATTATTTGATTTGGTTTCATATTATATGAATTTAAAAAAATATATTGTCAAAACTATCATTTATTAAAATAATCTTAGGTGTTCATAAAAATAAAGATATGAAATTAATAACAAACAAAACGACCAATGATTCAGTTTTATATAGCTTTTCTTATTTTCTAATTTCACAATTTCTTACAACATGCAAAATAAAATCAAATTTAGATAATAGTTGAAGAAAATAAAATAAAACTATTAAGATATATCTTCAAAAGGAATAAATAAGTTAAAAAAAAAAGAAACTATTCCAAGAAAATAAATGGTTATATAATGTATATATTTATATATTTTTTCTTTGATCGGTTTTGTTCGGTTTAATCGGTTATAAACCTAACTATATCCAAATCCTACGGTTTTTATAAAATCATATCTATTCGGTTTATATGGTATATACCAAATCCAAACCATATAATGTTAAAAAAAATATTCTAAGAAAATAAATGGTTATATAATGTATACTCCCTCCGTTTCATATTAAGTATCATTGTAGAGATTTTTTTGCGTTACAAAATAAGTGTCATTTTCGGTTTTCAATGCAAAATTTATTAATTTTATTATGTAATTTGTTTTTCTATTGGTTAAAATATGGTTAGGTGTACGGGTAATTGTGTTTTTATATAGGAAATATGTAAAATTAATTGTTTCCTTAATCCGTGTGCACAGCTGTAGAGTGACACTTATAATGAAACAGAGGGAGTATATTTATATATTTTTCTTTGATCGGTTTTGTTCGGTTTATTCGGTTTAATCGGTTATAAACCTAACCATATCCAAATCCTACGGTTTTTATAAAATCATATCTATTTGATTTATATGGTATATACCAAATCTAAACCATATTGTCTATTTCGGTATTACCATATTGAACAGCCCTATATTATTAGTGTCATTGTTTCAAACAGCGTAATTACAGTCTAACCAGTGAATCATCATGTTGGGCCCAAAAATAAAAATGAGTGTTACTATATAAATATTGGTTAACCCATGAAATAGTGTTCATTCACTTTGGAAAAAAATTAGTTAATTTATTCAACAAAAATGCTATTTTTCTCGTGCCATTTCTCTCACTTTCTATTAATCTTTGTAAAGAGAGTAGTGTTTATCACTACAATTTCGCGTTTGTAGTTTTGTGAATATTTGAATAATTAACAACATTGTTTACCTAAATTCGAAACTGTTTGGGGATCAGTGGTGGTTCAACAAATTGACCTTTGAAAATGCTCTTTTACTAACTTTACTTACAAAAGTACTTGGGGTCCTAAATAAAAGTAGTTCCAAAAGGAGGTCAAGTTGTGTGAGAATCGATGCTTTGTTCCTCGGAGAAAGTGGTTTGATTTATGCTTTCAGTTTATAGTAACCAATAGGTGAGTCTATTAAGTTGGTAAACGATTGAAGTCACGGAATTGGGCTAGTTATATGTTGTGTTTTAAATTTATATGAATTTATCGAATCAGCCCTAGTTATTGTGTTTGGCAATGGGCATGTTTGTGTTTCTCTTCAAACATCATAAAATGATTGCAGAATTGCAAAAGATTCAACATTCAACATTTCGACCAGAAAAAAACTTCCATCAGAGAAAACGGTCCTTTGATTGATCCGAAGAACCTCCAACCTCGAAAGCACAATAATACATGAAAAATTAATTATGTAAATTCAAGTCACAAATGAAATATCAATCATTTTCCCCCATTGTAGTCTTGGGTTTCTGCAATGTAAAGATTTAAAATGTTTTTTTTTTTAATCTCATATTGCTTACTAGTGACCTCTAGTTTCAAAATTTTGGTTTAGTGGTATATTTATGGCTCCACATGTGCAAAGTTTCATGTTCGTCGATGTTGTAGGTCGGCAAGCGGATTTGGTTCAAACGTGAGTTCAGTTTAGGTAATTCGATTATCTGTTAATTTAGTTCACTTTTTTTTTTGTAAAACTAAACAAAATATTCGTAAATTTTTATTTGATACGAATCGAAAACTCTTCATATCTCTAACTTTATGAATAAAACAAATAATAATATTCATCTGTAAAAAAATGTAACAAATTACAAATATAAATATATTTAAGAATAGATATCTGATACTCTCTCTGTTTCATTATAAGTGTCACTCTACAGCTGTACACACGGATTAAGGAAACAATTAATTTTACATATTTCCTATATAAAAACACAATTACCCGTACACCTAACCATATTTTAACCAATAGATAAATAAATTACATAATAAAATTAATAAATTTTGCATTGAAAACCGAAAACGACACTTATTTTGTAACGCAAAAAAATCTCTACAATGACACTTAATATGAAACGGAGGGAGTATATTTTATGCATATATATATACATATATTTAATATATTATATATATAATTTATATAATTATTTTATTTTACACTAGTTTAAAAATATTTTATATTATTAGGTTTATTATCCCTTTATTATATCCACTATCAACTTTTTTAAAGAAAACAATTTTATCTTTGTAATAAATTATTAAATAGTATCATCTAATATCAAATTTAGATTTTTTATTTGTCGGATCAAATCGAGTTGAATTCTTTTTCTTTTTTTTTTTTTGATAATAGGACCCCCAATATCTAAATGTATATTAATCATATCAAATAGTTGATTATTTGGACAAAGTAGAGATCTCTATAATATTATTTGAGAAGTCACTTTCTTAGGTGTCGCGCTCACGTTAACTCTCACGCTGGTTGATTACTATGATACCCCTAATGAATTAAAAATACAATTAAATATTATTTCCTTTTTAAAAATTTCCAAATAACAATATAAAATAAAAAGGAAACATTTATAAAATTTACAAAACTATTTAAAAACGAAATTATAAGTATATATAATATGATTAATAAAAAAGGAAATTTCACAAAATAGTAATAATTAATTTAAATATATTTTAAATAACATAAAATATACCTTTGAAGTAATAAAATACTTTATATCTATATCTTCTTAGAATAAAAAAAACAATATATGTATATAATGAGATTTCATATAAAAAATTCACACAAAAAATATTGCTATTAGAAAAAGAAATATTTTTTCCTTAAAAAATAATTTAAAACAATAAATATATATATTTTCAAAATAATTATGATTACATAAAATAACCAACTAACATAAACTGATATATGTTTAACTGACATTTTTTTATAATTAGTATTCTTGAAATTATTTTTTAGTATATTTATTTGACTATAATATCTTACAATTACAATAAAAATATAAATTCTATTTTACTTATATAGTATAACAATCACTTTTTACTGACTATTTTAAGAAATACTAAAAATAAAACTAAAAATAAATTTAATGATAAACATCTTTTGATCAAGTAACTACAATTATTTTAAAATATCATAACACTATATAATTTAGTGAGGTAGATATATTATATTTTAATAGTTAAAATTATCTGTTCTAAGAATAAGGATTCTGATTTACTTAAGTATTTTGATTATGGTTATATTAAGTTTCACAAACATAAAAACAGAAAATAACTACAATTATTTTAAAATACCATAACACTATATAATTTAACGAGGTAGATGTATTATATTTTAATGTTAAAATTATCTGTTTTCTTAATAATCTTTTGATTTTAATTTTTTGTTTTTATGTTTGTGAAACTTAATATAACCATAGTCAAATACTTAAGCAAATCAGAATCCTTATTTTTAAAATTATTTAGAATAAATTTCAGTTTACCATCCAAACAATCTAAAGCATAAATTTATTTAGAATTTATAAAATATATTAACTATTGTAAATATTGATATGTGTTCAAAAATCTTCTAGAAATTCATTAGTTACTTATGTATGTAATTTAGAATCAGAAACTTTAGTTTTTATTTGTTTTTCCTTCTAAGCACAAAAAAATCTTAAGTTATATATAATCTTACTAAATATACTTATATTTCTAAGATAACAACCAACTTAAATGTAAATAAGACAATTAATCAAAAATTTAATATTTTCAAAATATAAAAGATAATAGTTGAATTCAGAGAAATAGATAGAATCCAATATATCTAAATGATAACTAAATCGACCGTAAAAACAATAAAACAGACTAAATATAACATATCTAAAATTATATATATATAATTAAAGTAATATAATATTATAATATAAATTAGACATACAAACTATAAATTAATTTAAAAATGAAAGTAAATATCAATAAGTTATTATTGTATATTTATTTTATAAATATACATGTCCGTGCATGAGCACGGGAAAATCACCTAGTTACAGATATCTTCAAAACCCCCCATTATTCGATTTATGTCCAACCATATTTTATAAATTGGTAAGAATATTTTAAACCCATATTTAAGATAGGTCAATTAAGTATTTAAATTATGATGAATATTTTTCTATTAAAGGTCCTTTGTTCCTTGAATTTAATATTTAATTAAGTAGGCTGATTTAGTATTTGCAAAATCCGATCCCTGTACTCTTATATATTTCCACTTTGTGTACTCTCTGGGGCCACCAGGCACAATATTAATGCGACACACGAGATTATAATGCACTGGGTGGGTCCCAATGGTTACTTTAATTTTGTCGGCTTGCAGGTTGTGAGTGGGAGAGAATATATGTCATCTCAAGACTTTACAAACGTATTCAGATCAAACTGTGTCCACCTAGCTTTCAGTGTGCCGCGTCGCACCGAATAATATACCCTCCTTCCCACTTCTCTCTTTCTCTCCTCCAAAGTCCTTCCAAGTCCAACCAATCTGATATTCGGACACGACCCCTTTTGTCTCCTTTTTTCTCTTTGGCTTTAGTTTAACCCCAATTTTGAGGTTGTTCGATTTCGATCTGCAGATTCTTGATCTTGCCGGAACTCGAGAAGCTTCGGTTTGCGTAGTTTGGTCGGAAGGTGATCTTCTCGATGTCCGTGCTAGGTGATTACTTTTTTTTTTCTTTTTTAATTCTAAGTTTTAACAAAGTTCTTTAATTCAGAACTTAATAATGCTTATTAGTATTAAATGGTATTTAGGGTTTTCAATATTTTTTTGGGGAGAATAAAAAAGGGAATTTTTAGCTGCTATTGATGTTTTAAGTACAAACGATGATTATCTCTAGATAGGAGATTAACGTAGATCATAAGTGTGATTAAACCTCAGAAAAATCATTTGTTGTTTGGTTGGTAAACACTTTTTAGTGTAGACTTTAATCTTCCGACCAAAGCAGAGAACTCTATGTTTGTTAGTGGTTTAAATATTCTGAAATAATTTTGGGCTTTTTTTATTGGTCTCTTTCAGGTTAACGTTAAGCTCTAATTAAATTACGTCTGCTGGTTAAAGATTTTGTTGGTTCTTTATGGCTGAGGTGGGAAAAGTCTTGGCTAGTGACAATTCAAGCGAGACTAAAGCACCTGATGTTGTTGCTTCCTCGGATAAAACGGAGGCTACACCATTGGCTACTGTTACTAGAACTGAAACTGAGCAATGTTCAGGCGAGATTGGGGAATCAACAGACAGCAAGAAGTCACTACAGCTCGTTCCCTTTACCCCATCTTCAATGTCTGAAGAAGTAGCTGTTGCTACAGAGAAAGCACCAAAGATTCCTGAAAGTGGTACTGTCTTATCCTTGACGCAGTCTGGTTCGGAAGGGAGTAGCCCATTTATCCGGGAGAAAGTTATGGAAGACGGATACAACTGGAGGAAGTATGGACAAAAACTTGTTAAAGGGAATGAGTTTGTGAGGAGCTATTACAGGTGCACGCACCCAAACTGCAAAGCCAAGAAGCAATTGGAACGGTCTCCGGGTGGACAGGTCGTGGATACAGTTTACTTTGGTGAGCATGATCATCCAAAGCCTCTTGCTGGTTCTGCTGTTCCTATCCATCAAGATAGGCGAAGTGATGTATTAACGGCTGTTAGTAAAGGTAAGGAATGGTTTCTATTTATGTAAGTCTTTCTTTTGGCGCTTATGGTGTGGTATCATGTTTGCAGAGAAATCATCTGGATCTAGTAGTGTTCAGACACAACGACAAATGGAGCCACCAAAGGTCCATGGAGGATTACATCTCTCTGTTGTTCCAGTGTCCGATGATGTGAAAACTGCTGTTTCACCATCAAGTAGGATAAAGAGCGACAAGGATAACATTAGTCCTGCCTCAAAGCGAAGGTACTGATGATCAATGTTGCATTTTTTTTTTCTTTCCTTTCATGGTTGTGGAAGAAGGCTTTCACCATTTGTGTTTGTTTGTTTACTTCTCATGTCCATGTCACTAAACCAGGAAGAAAGGAGGTAACATCGAGCACATTCCAATGGAGAGACCAAACAATGAATCACGCAATGTGGTTCACACTCAGACTCTGTTTGATATTGTGAATGATGGGTACAGATGGCGTAAATATGGTCAGAAGTCTGTGAAAGGCAGTCCATATCCAAGGTAATGATCATTTTCATGTTTATAAATTGTCTTTTCGTTTCATTACTTCTCCTCCACTCACGTTGTTTCTCTATTTGATGGTATTAGGAGCTACTATAGATGTTCAAGTTCTGGATGCCCGGTCAAGAAACACGTAGAGAGATCATCTCATGACACGAAGATGCTTATAATGACGTACGAGGGAAGTCACGACCACGATATGCCACCAGGAAGGATTGTCACTCATAACAACACGCTGGACTCTGAAGTTGATGACAAAGAACCGAGTGCTAAAGACACACAAGTCAATAAAACTCCTCAGAGCTCAGCTCCTGAGACCATTACCAAAGAAGAGCGCGTTGAACATCACTCAAAAAAGAAAGCCAAGACTAATGGCCTTGAGAAAAGTCTTGTCTTGGATGCGAAGCCCAAGGAGGAAACAAAGGACAGCTCTGATGCAACCAAAACAAAGTCAGATGATAAAACATCAAGAACTATGGAGAGTGAGGAACAGAAACCCAAAGCAGAGTCTGGCCAAAGCTAAGGCATTTGTCTGGTGTTAAATGATATACAGATGCTTAACATAGAGTAGTACAGGCATACAGTTTGCTGTTCAGGCGGGAACCAGATTAGATTTAGTGTATAATGGAATGGAAATAGTATGCTTATGACATTTATATCTATATAGCATGCTGCGCATTAGCCATTTCGATTTGGTTCAAATAAGAGTTGGTAGCACAACAAGAGTCTTTCTTTGTTGATGGAGCCTGTTGTAATAGTTGTAGATTGGGGGTATGTATATGATTTGATCCAACTTTTTATTAATGGTATTAAGACAAAACCATCTAGTACTTCCAGTTATGTTTGTGTTTCACAATTGATGCAGAAAAATTCAAATTAAATAGCTGAAATCAAGTATGGATGATACTTGAAAAGTACACAAATCTTCCATGACTTAAACTCCTGTTTAAACTACACAACAAGCAAACCGTTTTACAGCTAAGAGACCCTTTGGTCCTGAATCTACTATACACTATTATAATTCATGTATATATCTATACAAAGATAATCACACTAAGCCATAAGAGATAATAAACCTACAAAAGACAATCTGACTATACCATCAAACTTGCCTAACTATATATGTTCTTTTTTTTATTATTTGTCGAAGAATCTTGCCACTGATGAATAAAGCTCTTCCTCTTCAAACGGTTTCGATACAAAACCATCCATTCCACATTTTATGCATTTTTCATTTGTAGCCTGAATCACATCAGCAGTCATAGCTAATATTGGTGTGTGCCACTTCCTAGACTGATCGGTTTTCTTGTTCATCTCTTCTTCCAGATCACGCACTCTTCTTGTTGCTTCAAATCTGCACAGAAAGACAAAGAGATTAGCATATGACTTTGCATTCATCATGAGGTAAAAGGAAGCAAAGACTTACCCATCCATTTCAGGCATCTGCAAATCCATGAAGCATGCGTCAAAATCATGAGGCGGCTTAAGCATTGCAACTGCAGCTTTGCCACTGTCAACGCAAGTCACAAGAGCTTTATATTTCCTAAGTACTGCATCTGCCACTCTTCTATTCACCACTGTATCGTCTACCACCAATATATGTTTTCCTCTAAGCAAGCTCCCAAGATTTTTTGGCTTTCTTTTTATTTGCCTCTTCTTGCCGTCTCCCATGGTCTCTTGCAAGCAGCATATCAAGACACTCATTCGAAGTGGTTTCATCAAAACCTCGTCTACCAAACCAGAGGATTTGATCTCACTGAGCTCCAATGGAGTTGTAAAAGTAGCCAAAAGTAAAATCTTTGGGGGTCTTGTATAGGTCTCTTGACCACTGTTGAGCAGATCACTAAATGCTACATACTCTTCCTTGTTCCAGGCATCTTTGTCGACTAGAACCAAATCCAAGTTCACCAATTTACTGGCACAGGAAGTAGATGCAGTTCCAAGACTTGAAGCAATGTCTATAGAAGATATGCCAACTCTCTGTAGATGGTAACGAGTAACCTCAGCTCGAATGTTTCTGCTATCAATAACTAATGCTTTCAGTCCTTGAAACTCATGAATAGATTGATCGAATAGCTCCAACGCAGTGACTGATGAATCTTTTCCAAAAACTCCGGTAAAGGAGAAAGTAGTGCCAACACCAGGCTTGCTTACAAACCCAATCTCTCCTTGCATGAGCTCAACTAAACGCTTGCTTATGCTCAAACCTATCCCTGTCCCACCATAAGTCCGTGATGTGGAACTGTCAGCTTGCATAAACGGAGTGAAGATCCGAGATTGTGCCTCAAAAGGAATGCCAACACCTGTGTCCTCCACAGTAACAAGCAACTCAATTTTATCTGATGAAATATGATCCTGAAATGTCCTGAAGTTCCTCCAGCTTCCAGTTGCATTCACAGCAGGATAGCCGCTAAGTGTGTTACATGTCTCATCCGAACCAAGTCTTTGTTTTAGTATTTCATCTTCTGTATCAAACGGTTCTCTCACCTCATTGGTTAGGTGCACCGAGATGAATATGTGTCCCTTTTCCTGTGTGAACTTTATTTCATGGAAAAAGAACAAATATCAGGAGACTTACATGTTGATTCTTAAAGAAGTAATGGGCAGAAATCAATACCTTGATTGAGTTTCCAACCAGGTTTGTGATTATCTGTCGGAACCGACCCGGATCACCAATTATAACAGCAGGAACATGACTAGAAACATACACAGCCAACTGTTCTTGCAAAAAAACAGAGAAAAAAAAAACAACAGTCATTAGAGAAGAGTTGCATGTTAAAATAGCATTCGTTTGTGTTGTGTTGTGTTGTGTTGTGTATACCTCGATTCCTTTTTCAGCAGCCTTGCCAGAGAGGAGGGATGAGATATTATCCAGAAGAAAGCGGAGATCAAAAGGCACGCTTTCAAGCTCAAGCCTTCCTGACTCAATCTTTGCTTGATCAAGAACCTCGTTTATCAATGATATGAGATCTTTCCCACTGCCATGAGCGGTTTCAGCAAAGTCCATTTGTTTTGCGTCAAGATCAGTGTCCATCAGCAACTTCAGCATTCCTGTAAAACAGCCTTACATGTTAAGTTCCAAGAATACACAAAAAACGTTTTTAATCATATTAGTTTCCTTATTTACCTAGAACACCAACCATTGGAGTACGTATCTCATGAGAAACAGTGGCTAGGAACTGCCAATCAACACAAAAACTTGATTAGGTGAGAAAAAGATATACTCCCTCCCTTCCAAAAAGATCAGTGTCCATCAGCAAAATTTGATTGTCAATGATTGTTTTTGGTAATTAACTATTCCCAGAACGCTTAACCAATATAATTTTAATAAACACAATTAATTTTCTTGTCGTTTACAATTTAACATTAAATAATCACTTGAAATGTAAAAAACTGTAAATTTTTTAAGCAATTTTTTTTTCTAAAACATGATCTTTTTGAAACAGAGGAAGTATTAGCCAACAAGAAGAAACTCACTTGTGACTTTGCCACATCAGCGGCCTCTGCACGAGCTTTAAGCTCTCTCACTTTCCGAATGTCCTCTTCAACTGTAGCAATCCGATTAATGGCTTCATTAAAGATATAACCAAGAAGAAACGTAATAACCAGTGCAAAACCAGGTGGCATTATCGCTAACCAAGGAATAGGCGGTTTTTGTGTAAACCTGTAAAAAAAGAAAAAAAACAGCCACACATACACACATGAGCTCTGAAAAACAGAATGATCATAGAGAGTGTAGTAGAGGCAGGAGGGCTAAAACCAAACCTGCAGTGCATCTCATGCTTCCTAAAGGGATCACCAAAGTCAAGGCTACTAATGTGCTCTTCACTCATATCACCAACCTCTGAGCCATACATTTTAATGACAGATGAGGCATTGGTTGTGTCATAAACATTGACAGATATCGTCTGTTTACTCGCAAGTTGCTGAAGAAGTTTCTCCACCAGTGACGGCATATCATATGATGCACCAAGGTACCCTATTGTTGCCTGAATCCTCTCTTCCTCTGTAGCATCATGTGGTAGGTTGGTGTTATATACAGCAAAAGTCAATATAACGCCCAGATGATTTGATTTCAGAAGCTGAAAAGGTGATGTTAACACTCCTTTTCCTAAGGCCCTTGCTCGCAAGATGTTTTCTCGGTCTTCCTACAAGAAGAGTTAAAGATTGGTTTAACACTCTTTTATTATTATCATGACAACAACAAGCACTAAGTGGATTGATTACTGACGTTTCCAGACATCATGTCGACTGAGACAAGATGAGAGACGGTTTCTTGAGCGAAAATAACAGGTGCATACTCGTCTTGAACAGGCGCTGGATCGAACTCATGGACAAGTGTCTGGTCTTCAGGGTTCATTTTCTTTATTGTCCATCCATGCTCCTTCTCGAACTTCTCTCTTTCTGAGTGAGTTACTTTTAATGCATAGGCAACACCGCTCGTGAGAGGCCTTTCAAAATTAGTTCTCTCAGTATATTCACTGAACGTTTTCTGTAAGAAGGAAATATAGAAAGCAGATCAATATTTAAGAATCTTCAAGAATAATGATTTTTTTTTTTAATAATTTTAAAAAGACTATTATAAACCTGATCAATGGCAGATGGGGTTTTCCCATGGTGAAAGGTAGAGACAAGAATGGACAAGGCGTGAACATGGTTCATGCTAACATTGAACTGGTCCTGTAACACTCGAGCTCGTTCTTCACACATATTGGTTAATGTCTCTCTCCTTTGGCGCAAGATCTTCTCGTTAGTATGCCAAAACCAAAACACAGATAAAGAAACTCCAGCGATGATACAGAGGAGAAGCATGTTCTTCCTCAACTTCCCATCTCTTTTACATTGGGTCTGCTGCTTGTCTTGTAGGAAAGAAACTTCTTTTCTTCGATGAAATTCAAATATAAAATGGGCCGCCACTAGTACACAAAGGACGAACCACCAATGCCATTTATTCATTAGATAAAACAACACATCCTGATGCCCACTTTCATCCTCTTCCTTTTCTACATTCTATTATTCACAACAAAAGAAAAAAAAAGAATAAAGATGAAGCTCATGATTCTTCCTACATGTTTGATCTTTTTTACCTCTTCAAGATTATCCAAAATGCTTGCCTCAGATGATGACATAAGCTCTGCAACATGTCTCTTAGCCTCCTCGTCTTTCTCTAAACGTGTTGACAAGGAACATGTAATACCATAACTCTCCCACATTCCAGGGTTCGATTCCTTGCGACATTCAAAGGATGTTACCTGTTCAATTCGATGCAAAAGAATGTTCCCCAATTATTCAAAGCTAAGTAATTCTCCAACAATAGAAAGAAATATCAAAGAAGTTGTACCTGATTTGAATCAAAGAAGAGAGAAAGCATAGCATCAATCTCACTTCTGGTAACGTTATGGTTCCTGAACAAGACTCCTTTAGAAGATTCAGCATCTTTATTGCATATACATAAGGACCCAACATAGAAGCTTAAGCAGAGCCAGAGAACAAGTGAGATGCAGACTAGGCCACATAAAACCCGGAAAAGCAGAATCTTCTTGCTTGTCCAATTTCCGACAATGGTTTCTGCTTTTGTCTTCTTTAAATTGGGATTTGAGAGCTCACAAGCTATAGACATGTCTCTACCAAAACCACATCTACCAATTTTTATTTCCTTTTTAATCTGAGATTCAGCTCAAGTAAAATTGAGGACAATTTTTTTTCCAAGAAGAGCCAAGATTTGAGAATTCTTAAGCAGAAACAAACCAACCTTAAGAAAATCTAATCAAAAGAGAGTGAAGATCAAGACTTTGTAGTGAAGAAGACAAGATAAGCCAAACTCAGTCGTTTTCGTGGCCAAGCTTTGAGGAAAACATGGTTAGAGAGAGAGAGAGAAAAGATATATCTTTCTTCTTTATTTTGAGTTTAGTTTAGGAGCAAAAGAAAAAAAAAAGATGGGAAGAAGACCAAGTTGGTGTGCCCCCCCTGAGAAACTAAACTGGAACTCAATCAATAATCAAGCTTTGGACAAAGAAGAGAAAGTTGCCAATGATATTCTATTTTTATTTTTATTTTCCTTTTTTTTTTTACGAACGTCACTTCTCTAGACTTGTAATTCTCTTTTGATAATTTTTTCTTATTTTTTATATGCCTTTGTTTTATGTTTATCGTTTTCTTTTCTTTTGATGCACTCAATGCTGATATTGTGGTTTTTGGGTCCATGATGATCTCATCAATAATCATCTCGGCGGGAAGGTAATTACTGAAACAATATAAAAATACACAATTAGTTTTAATTAACTAAAAAATCATGACATGTTTTAAGTGTGAAACTGAATTAAGAAATGGATTCAAATCCATGTATTACATTCATATTGATATAAATGTATTTCTTAATTAAGTAGATATTTGACCGGCTTGTTTGAAAAAATATACACAGATAAACAATATTGTTTTCCTAAACAAACATCAATTTAATACTGATATATAAGTGGGCTCGGTTTCTTACAAGTTATTTAGTTATTAATTTTTGTTAAATTTTGGGACTCTGCAAAATGTTTTATTTTATTTTATCATTTAAAAATTAGTGAAAATCACTTTAAATTTAAGTTCTAAGTTTATGTTTTTAGTTTATACAATTAAAAATAACTGCAAATTATATTGAAAATAGTAAATAAAATAATTTTCTCTGAAAATACAAATATATACACCATATTCAGTTAAATGAAAAAAATAACTTAAAATAGTACTAAATTTATAACTATTTACTAATAACTAAACAAAAACAAAACAATCAGAAATACTTTTACGATAATAACTTGGAGATTGAAATGTATTAACACAATAACTAAGTCTGTTTCATAGACTTCAATGTTTTCATTTGTAGTATACTCCAAAATTTAATATAGTGTCAGCTAGAGTAATACAAATATTGGTGAGAATCAAATCTCCAGAGAACTCAAGTGTTATAATTAAATTTAAAAATTAAGAAAACTAACTAATCAATTAAAAAATGACTATAAGCTACACGAATGATATAAAATCATATAAACAAATATTTGGACAAAATAATATATTAAAAACACACAAACTATATAATTCACATGACAACATTTTTTAACTAATATATGTTATATTACTAACACGATCAATATAGTTTTGATAGCCATAATAATATATCAGATTTGCAAACTGTCTACTCTCGATGATTTTTTTTTTTGTAACACACTCTCGATGATGTTTTAACATGTCATCACATGTTCTTTATTGTATAACATTACATTTTAAATGTTTGACCTATGTATATATTTTGTTTGATCAAATAGATATGTGTTACGATCGGTTTCTTAAACCACTTTAACTAAACAATGTTGAATTCCAATTGACACACTTTTCCACATATCAAAATTATGTTTATGATGCTATCAGCATAACACATATTAAAATTATGTTTATGACATATTAACATGTCATCACATGTTTTTTTATTGTATATATAACAATACATTTTGAATGTTTGACCTATGTATTTCTTAAACCACTTTAACCAAACAATAATTTCAAATTTAGCACACTTTTTCTGATTATCAAAATGATGTTTATGTGCTATCAACATAGCATATATTAGAATTTGATCCATACATCCATGTGATTCTTTTGTTTGTTTTCATGGTTGTGTTATTTAATTTTTAACCATATATATATAGGTAGGAGAAGTTTTAGCACTAATTAAAGTTGACCCTCTCTCACACTCTGGATTTGGACTTTCACAGCATGTGTCTATACAGATTGCCAACCGCTCGTTCCAGCCATCTTGTCGAAGTCACCACCGGTAGAACTCGACGGAATCGCCCGGGATATTGACTCTCTATCATCCATTTTCGATAATTTTACCTTGTCTTTTATTCCTAAATTGTCAAACTATGAGGCAGATTTACTAGCTAAATCTGTTCTTTGTAACTCTACACCCTTCATGGGATAATTTTCTCCTCGATTTTTAATACAAGTATGTTTTGTGTAAAAAAAAAACCATATATATATATATATATATTACTTATAATTATTGTTTTATTATGTAATTTTATAACACTCTGGTTCTTTAAGAATAATAATTATACAATAGTTTAAGTATTTTATATATAATTTAGTTTGTTAATAGATATGATTCTTGCAATTTGGTGCAGAACTTCTTTTGAAATAATTAAATATAAGAACATTTTTAAAAATATGGAAAAAAGAATTTTAAATTTATATATTAAATACATCATTTTAGTTTTATATAATAATACTACATTTTCATCATTTTATTCATTGTTATTTATAGTTTGTAAATTCAATAAAATTGATGGAGTTAATAACAATTTCGTTTTAAATACTTGCCAGTTTACTGTCTTATAATTTTTTTAAATAAATTAAATGCAAAAATTTCAATTTAAAAGCATTATAAATAAATATTAATTTAGCTCTAATATTTAAAAGAAAATTAAAATTCTATGATATTTTATATGTAATTGTTAAACTAAAAAAATGTGTAATGAGTGAATATTTGTGTTATCAAATCTTGATGTTTATATAACATATAGGTGTTTTCCTGCACCATGTGCGATATTTTAACAGAATATATAAATTATATTTAAAAATAAAATTATTAATATTGTAATTTTTTTCTTTTATCATTATTTTAATATAAATTTGATTTAATTAAACATAAAAATGAAAATACAAATAGTTTTGTTTATTTTAAATTATATTTAAGAATATGCTTGTATATATATATTTAAAATTATGATCTTAGATATATTTTTCTATCTTTTATTTTAAGTAAATATATTAAATAAGTTTTTAAAAAGTTGCATACTGATCAAAAATTAAAATCAAACCTTTTTTAAAAAATAAAAAATTTAGATATATAAGAAGCTAATGATTTTACGATTAAATTTTTATAACTTTCTAAAAAAATGTATACAATTTTGAAAACTTTAGTAATAAAATTTTATAATTTCGAAATATATAATTAAATAATATTTCAAATTTCTAATGTCATATTTGAATATATTTATTTTAATGATAATTTATAAGTTATTACCATATTCTTAAATAATTCCAAAATATAAATCGGCACTGAATGTAATATATGAATCTTTACCCATTTGTAATGCCATATTTGAATATATCTATATATATCGTGATGATTTATGAATTATTATCATATTCTAAAAAAAATCTAAAAGTATAGATCAACACTAAAATGTAATATATGAGTTATTACCTATATTTTAAAAAGTTTGCCAAAAATATAAATTAACATTAAATGTAATTGTCCATGTCATATTAAACTATAAATCATGTCATCATTTATAGCCGTGCCACATTATTTTTTTGAAAATCATTATAAAGAATACATGCGACAAAATCACTTATTAAATAATATATAGAAGATAGAAGAATATTTGAAGGCACATTCAATAAGAACCATGGAGTAAGTTGCTCAAAAAAGAAGAACCATGGAGCAAATGTAACAATGTTTTCTCAGTGAAGTTCTGAAACATGAAGAGAGCTTATGCAACAACGTTAGTTGAAAACACCATCTTCCGAATCAGGGAAAAGGGCCTATTCCTACCCGAACAATTTCAATCGTGCCAAATACAACCCGAACAAATTTTCAGTGCCAAATACGACCTGAACTACATTATAATGAAAAAATACTACTTGAATTTTTTAGAACGTGCCTAAACCTACATTGACCGTAACAGAAGTTAGTCAACCGTTAAAATGATAAACCGACGTCGGGAAAAGGGCCTATTCCTACCCAAACAATTTCAATCGTGCCAAATACAACCTGAACAAACATCCAGTGCTAATTACGACCTGAACTACGTTATAATGCAAAAATACTACCTGAACTTTATAAAACGTGCATAAACCTACATTGATCGTAATATAAGTTAGTCAACCGTTAAAATGATAAAACGACGTCATTTTGATTCTGTTATTAAAAATGAACATTCCGGGACTCAAACCCGAGCTTTATCACTATTTAAAACATACACATCAACCACTAGACTAAAACAATTTTTTAAAAAAAATATTACAAATTTGCAATTATATATGCTACTATACTTTTTAATCTTCTCTAATTAAAACTTTTGTTATTATTATTTTTGATTCTTATAAATATATTAACATATTTTGTAATTATTATATCTTCAATAAACTTATATTATACTAAAATATAAATAATAAAATATTTATAATCATACAAAATTAAATATATTTCATGTTTTTCAACTATTTACAAAATGTCCATATATAAATTGTTTTAAAAATAAAACTTAATGGTAATTTATTTTATTTTGGTAAAGTATATTCAGCTTATATTAATTTTAAGAAACAAAAGAAAGTAACTTTCAAGTTTTAAAATTTTAAAATAATTTATATATGGACATTTTGTAAATAGTTTCAAAACATGAAATATATTTAATTTTGTATAATTATAAATATTTTATTATTTATATTTTAGTATTTATAAGTTTATGAAATATGTTAATATATTAATAAGAATCAAAAATAATAATAAGCAAAGTTTTAATTAGAGAAGATGAAAAAGTAAAAAAAATTGCTTTAGTCTAGTGGTTGATATGTCTGTTTTAAATAGTGGCAAGGCCTGAGTTCGAATCCCGGAATGTTCATATTTTTAAAAAAATAATGAAACCGAAACGACATCGTTTTATCATTTTAACGGTTGACTAACTTCTGTTACGGTCAATGTAGGTTTAGACACGTTTTAAAAAGTTCAGGTAGTATTTTTGAATTATAATGTAGTCCAGGGCGTATTTGGCACTAGATGTTTGTTCGGGTTGTATTTGGCACGATTGAAATTGTTTGGGTAGGAATATGCCCTTTTCGGACGTCGTTTTATCATTTTAACGGTTGACTAACTTCTGTTGCGGTCAATGTAGGTTTAGGCACGTTTTAAAAAGTTCAGGTAGTATTTGTGAATTATAACATAGTTCAGGTCGTATTTGGCACTGGATGTTTGTTCGGGTTGTATTTGGCACGATTGAAATTGTTTGGGTAGGAATAAGCTCTTTTCCCTCCAAATCACCGCGAACCCATTTCTAAACCTGAAATTCATATAAAAGAAAACTACATGGAGTCTAAAGTAGTATGATTAGTTTTTTCCTCTTTGGTGATTAAGAAGTAAGATGGCTGCAAATGAAACTGATGATTCAACCATATATATGATAAAATGTAAACCACTACTTTGGAATCCATGTAGTTTTCTTTTGGAAACACTGAAAAAAATTCCTTTTTGGAATCACCAATTTCATTTGCAACCGACCGCCCACGGGATGGGTAATGGGTCATCCATGTATGTTTTCTAGGTCAGTGATTTATGGGTAATGGGTCGTCCATGTCCGTTTTCTCGCTCAGTGATTTCTATTCCATGCGACATGAAGTGCATTTATTTTTTTTGAGATTTGAAAGTCTTGTTTACTGACTCTTTAATCACCACATGATCTTTTCATGTGATTTGACATCATTCACATTGATATCACAGATCATTTACTGATACGTCATCCATCTTTTTACTACTCCAATTAGATATGTTTAATTTTGGAGTTATAAACGAATGTAAGCGTGTTTTGGTGATAGAAGTAGTCAAATCTGTTCTATTAAACCTTTCATCAGATACCAGAAATTGAGATGTAAAATTGACCCCACGACAGATCTCAGACGCCTCTCAGATCAAAACCATGATGACTAATCAATTCTGATACCACTTGCAATTTTTCGATCGTCCATGGCTAATAGACCAACCACCCCCGTTCTTTTGGCCCGTGGATCCTCGACATGAGGTGCACTAATTTTTCTGAGGGTCGAAATTCTTATTTACTAGCCTTGTAATCATTATATGACATTTTTACTTGTTTTGACCTCATTTACACGATACTTTCTTCTATTACTTTAGTATTAACACGTTTATTTCTAAAATTCTAAATAGATGTGTGCTAAAAAAAAATAAACGCACTTGGATAACATATATATATATATATATCCAAATCAATTCTATTAAACTTTTATATAACAGTAATCATAATGTTACAAGTTTGAACCCGCAATGTTGACCGCCTCACGATTGAGTCCTGAGGCAACATATTTCACCACCACAGAATCTACACCAAGAATTAGAATCCTCAGTAAATTGATGATAATCAAATTCTAAGGATCATACGTTGTGATGATGCACAATCTAATCTTGACCCAATTCCCACTAAAGCACACAAAAAAAATCAGCAGATGATGGATTACATTCTTTTTTGTAACAGAAAAAAAAAAGAATGTAATCCTTAGCTAATGATGATAATCAAAATCTAAGTATCATACCACACTATAATCAAGGATCTAATTTTGACTCATTTCCCCATCAACGATAAATCAAACTTGTTGTGTTAGTTACGTTCATAGATGATGATCCATGCTTATTCATCCAAGAACTCAAGCCTAACTCTGTAAGAAGCTTCCATAGAACAAAACCTTCTATGGAAGTGAAAGGAGCTTTACCATAGAATCTGTCGGTGGTACTGGAAACTTAGAAGATGGAGGATTATCAGAACAAAACTTGCTCCAGTGTGGGTCGTCTTTCTCGACCTCCACGAGGTCAGTCCTCTCTTAGACCGAAGTTGAACTGAAAACCGAACCAAGGAATATCTCTCACTAGAGGCAACAACTGGCGCTGAAACATTGCAATAACAGTCCATGAGAATGTCTACATTGCCGGTGGTTTGGAGCCACTGTCGGGTGTGTGTTCGTGTGTGCTGCCTAAGCTAAACTCTTGGCCTCTCTGTTTTTCAGGTAGTCAAGCAGTGCTACGTTTTGGACTTCTATGTCACTATTGCACTGTCGATTATTACCTACAACAACATGATTCATGGCAGATTTGTATTTAATTTTATGTATTTCTTAGGGACTTTTAATTATTATTATTATTTTTTTTTTTTGTTGCAGTTTCTAAGAATAGAATGGCTTCCAAAGCAGATTCTTCTTCAACTCATGTAGTAACCAAGCCTCCATTCATGGAATTACATTTACAATTTAGCCAAAAAAAATTATAAACATTTCAAGCATCAGAATTAAAAGTTATTAATGCTTAGCAGTAGCACCACAGTTCGGTTTGATTGAAGATTTGAAACCTTAAATTATGAGATTAGACACTGTAACTTTAAAGGTATGAGATTAGCCGGCCTCGTGAGTCTCGAATATACCAAAAAATAGAGAGAGAATCGTATACATATATTGTGAAAATGTGGTTGTATTATTAGATTGAAAAGTCGTCATATAAAACTAAAAAGTAATCAGTTTCATTGGTGGAGAAGAGAAAAAGAGGTTATGTGTAGATGAAAATGACACAACAACAACTTTGTTCAATAGACTAATAGGGAATAAGGATGTGTTAATAATATAACTAAGTTCGGTGGTTGCTAAGTCTTTCTTTTTCTTTACGACTCTCCTTTTGGGCAAATACGTCCACTACAAAAACGTGCTTTTTTTGTTTTCTTTAAACAGCGTTTAAGAACATACGTCCTAAGAACATACGTCCTACTGTATGTTCCATTCCAGAAAATATGACATAATGCCGGCACAAAACATTCTCAAATATAATTATGACTTTAAGCCAATATAGAACAAGTTTTATTCACAACAAAGATATATTAGCTTAATTGGTGAGAGAAAAAGAAGCTGAAGTTCACCTGGTTGGTTCACTTCTTAGTAACACATACTATTTGGACCCGTTGGTCTGCTCATCTTCCAAAATGATATCACTATTATTATATAAATAAATTTCGGATTATTCAAAGTTACATTTAGTCTGGGTATTCATAAGAGTTGAAACACAACACAAGGCTCTCAAGTTTTTGGAAAACCAGAAGACAAATCTGAAACCCTGACCTACTCGCCCACAGCCATGAACGGGATACCCCTGCCACCAACAACAACAATGAACACCATGGTTTCAGATAAAAAGCTTCTTGTCTCATTGTTGTAGTTAACTAAGAGACTGACTGAATAAGCCAAAAAAAAAAAAAAAGATTCCTACTTACCAGCCACCATGTCTTGAAAAGTAATCATTATCTAGCGAAATAGCAAGAGCAACGACAACAGCTCTTTCCGACAAGGTCAATGGCCGTTTCACATTTAACTCTTCTACCTGCCATGTGCAAAAGCTCAATCAAAATGTTTATGTTCTCAAACCAAAAATCAAAATACATTTGTGTCAAAAAAATACCATTTTAGCAGGGCCACTTTTGAATGCATCATCAGATTTTCCAAATCGGATCACATACTGCCCAGCATCTGTTAATATCTGTATCATCACATATATACATGTAAGGACTTTTCATCTTCTATTGTATCATTCTTCTAATTTCTACATGAAAACATTAAAAGAGCACAAACCTCAAAGCCAAAACCCCTCCAGTCACGATCTACTTGGGCTAACACTTCCCCATCAGCGTCCTTCACTGTAAATGTCCAATTCCAAAACCCAGGATTCTCCACCACTGCAAACTGCTCGTTCCTGCAATTATAGTATAAAGTTTGGTTGGTGCAACGAAGTTGATAAGTTTTTAATAAAAGGATAGCAACACATGTTGATTCTTTGAAATTTACCCGAGGTATAAATCATAAATCCTTCTCCATAGATGCCATCGTCGGTGAACCACACCAATTTCCTATATCAGTAGCAGACACGAAAGTGAGACAGAAGATGAACACGTTACATCGTATCACTGTTTTTAAGTATTTTAAGTGATATCACAAGCGTACCTCTCCATCAATCTCAGCATATATTGAACTTGTGATCCACCAAAAAGGTCTACGAACCTAAAATGATGAAGATTAACTACTTCAGCTCAAACAAATATCTTGCAGCGAAATTTCCACACAGTAGAATCCAAGAAACCTTACCCGGAATAGCTCGTTACCCAATGCATCAGTTATGGAAGCAACAAATGGCCGCCGGGTACGAAGCAGCTGCAGATGTTAAAAAGATCATTCTCATTTGGACGACACATAAATACTACGCTTAACAAGATATGTAGTAGATGGTACACAGCTTCTCTTAGCTAACAAAGGAATAGACGCAATGCAAGCTTTCAGTGAATGATGAATGAAACTAACATATCAAAACTTAAACACTGCTCACTGGTGACAGACGAATTATAGTATTACCACAATAATATTAGTTGAGGTAAGGAGAGACGAGAGAAAAAATAACTACAAGTTCAGAGTGAGAATGTAACCTGCCGCATAATTACATGACTTTGCTCCCGAATAGACCCCACAGGCTGTCAAGGAAGAGAGAACAGAGGTTTGAAATACATAAAACTTGATGTGAATTCAAGGTCTTAGGTATCAGTAGCACGCTCAAAACGTTTGTGTGTAAAAAAACTGAATTATATGCGTTGAGACATCACTTACCGCCTCAGGATAGCAAACATCAACTACAGCATAGCGATTTTCCTGCAGAGAGAAGAGTAGATTAAACGAGTGGTATAAAATCTACACAGCTAAACGTGTGGGTGGGGGAGAGAAAAAAATGACAGGGACGGAAATGAAGGGAGAATTCATATGTAAGAGTGACAAACATGATAAAGTTAATTCATCAGAAACAAGCAACGGTATCACTTAGTGCAATGAGGAACCAAAGAACTGGAAGAAAAATATATATACCTGTTCGAAACCAAGAACCAGATTTGCCCATTCAATGTCCCTTGTAATCAGCAAATTAGACCGAGCAAGCAGCGTTGCAATTTTGGCCTAACAAAAAAAATTTCAAGAAAATAATGAAGAAGTAGAGTACAATGAGCTAACTTTAGTATATCATGTAAGCTAACTAATTAAACACAGATAAAATTTCCTATAGAAATTGGGCAGAAACACCATACATCTATACAAGTGACAAAACAACATTATTTGTGTTCAGTCTTAGACCATACTAATCTCACAGAGAAACATTGAACAATAAACGCAAGTTACAAATCCAATTTAGACACGTATAAAGATTATCTCAAGCAAAAAGAAAAGAAAAGCAGTTTGAATGGTATAGTAGGGAAAGGAAAGATGAAGAGTCAGACACCTCATCAGAAGTTTTAGGCTTGAGAGGACCAGACATAGACTGGCTAACAGGTGGTTGCTGCAGGGTAGGCTCGTAATGGGTTTCATCAGACTGTGCTAAAGAAGATTGCTCATAATAATCTCCTTCTCTCTGCTTAGTAGAAGCTTTCCCATATCGCTTCTCCCTCTCTTTTAGCCTTTTCATATCTGAAACCCATAACTGAGCCAAAAAGTTCCGGTCCAAGTGAGGTCGAGTATTATCACCACTGGCATCACTAAAGCATCTGAAATTTGGAGACAAGACTCGTTCTTGATCACGAAAGCTTCCACGTAGCAGATCATTTCCTGCTCGAGAATGCAACGTTCTGTTCCCACTAGTTACTACTACTCGGTCCTGTAAGAAAATCTGCAAGAATCAAAATCCCTAATATTCCTCCTAAAGATGTAAAGGTTAAAACTTTGTGAATCCATTAATCAGTTCTGATACGAAAGTTGGAAACTTTCATCTCTAATCAGTTTTGTATTTCATGGCATTACCCAGAGAAGCGATTTGACATTTCAAAATTTGGGGGTAGGAGTGAATACCGACCGGGTCAGAGAAGGAAGAGGAACAAGAGGAGAGAGCAGCCCTAGCATCTCCACGGAGATGGGAAGTGGATCGCAGGAGAAGAGAAGAGCCAGAGCGCTTAGAGAGGCAGAGCATGACTTCGTAATACACAGGTCACCTTGTTTCCCTGTGGGAGCCCAGGTTTGCTTTTTCACGATTGATGTCTTTCTTTTTTTGTTTATTAGGGGTTTATCGGTAGAACATTAGCATAAGTATTATATTCTCTATTATCCAATCAACATTTGGCAAATAAGCATTTTTTTTTTGGTACCCATTTGGCAAATAAACATTTGGCAAATAAGCCTTAGCCTAGTGGCTAAGTGGTACCCAAGGCACCAGGGTTCGACACCCGCTTTCAAGGATTCCTGTACGAGATTTCCCCACGTGACAAAAAAAAAACATTTCTTTTTTGCTAACACTGATTAATAAACGATGTTCGACGATACACAAGAATGAAAAAAGAGATAACAGGAAAATGAATTGTCAGTACACACCATCATAACATCAAATAAGAAAGAAGCATGAATTACCAACTCCCTTACTTATTTAGCCTCCAAAACGAGAAAGTGATGTAGCCACGATGGAGCATTCCGAGCAATATAAGACTGATGACGCCTATCTCGAGTGACACTGAGAGCAATGGCTGTTGCCGCTTCATTACGTCCGTAAGAGTATGATCCAAACTCCATGAATCTATCTTTGTCAGAAGCCAGAGGATGCTGTGACGAATGTGGCTGAGGCTAAGGTGTGCAAGTGGATTTGTCATAACGTCATGTAAGCACTCCGATGAGGTCTCCAAAATAATTTTTGAGAAGTGTAGGTTGTGCAGACATTCCACTGCCCAGTAGAGATCCCACAAGTCGGCCTTGATCTTTGTGCGCATGTATGAATAAGCTCGACGACTATGCATGAGTGTGTTTCCTTTGTCATCGCGAAGAATCCATGATGCACCACTCGGCTGATTTGAGTCAATCCATGAAGATCCCACATTACATTTTAGAGATCCATTAGGGGGTTTCCTCCATCGAACCTTATCAATGACTATATCATCCACCTGATCCATCGATTCTGTGAATGTATCGTACCATGCGAGTTCTTCTTCATATGCCTTTCCAGCAATAAAGGAAGACTCCAGAACCTTATTCTTAAAAACAAATGAGTTCCTAGCTTTCCATATTTCCCATAACAACCATGGAAATATTTGTTTTGTATGAATATCCAAGAAAGCGCTCCTAGCATTCTTGATTAAATGGACAAAATTTAAGAATGTTGAATTTGTAGAAAAGCCTCCTAAAGGTACTTGGACATTAGCTTGATCCCACATGGCACGTGCTTTCACACATGTGAATAAGACATGACAAATAGTCTCATCCTCATTTCCACAAACTGGACAGGTTGGATCTATCGGAATACCCCGAGTACTCAAACGTTGCTTAACAGCTAAAGCACTTGATAACGCCCGCCACATAAAATGTTTAATTTTTGGTGGAGATTTTATTTTCCATAAGTCTCGCCTTAATTTCTTTTAGATAGGGGTGAGCGATTGCCCTTGAGGGTGATCATAATCAACCAAAGCCTCTAACAATTTATACCCACTACGCGTCGTATATGAACCATTTGGTGTGAATCCCCATCTGATAGAGTCCTCACATACCAATGATGGTTTCAAAAGTAGTATCCTTTGCGTATCCTGAGGCGTAAAAGTCTGCTGTAGTAAATTGATGTCCCATTGGTTAGACCCTGGTCTTAGCAAATCCGAAACATTAAGCGCCAAATTTATAGAACTATTTTCGCGATACATTGGTGGCCGTGGAATAGTGTCAATAATCCAATTCTCATCCCAAACATTAGTGTCAGTTCCATTACCAATATGTCGATATAGACCCTTTTTAAGTAATTCTCTTCCGTGCATGATGCTCCTCCATGCATAAGACGGACGTGTCCCCATTCCGCAGTTTAGGAAATCACCTTTTTTAAAATATTTACCTTTAAGGATTCGGGAGACCAACGAATCTGGATTATTCCATATTCGCCAAGCTTGTTTCCTAAGCAACGCCTGATTAAAGCGGCCAATATCCTGAAACCCAAGACCCCCTGTTCTTTTGGTTTACATAGCTTTTCCCAAGAAACCCAAGGTATTTTTCTTTTTTTTTATCCCCACTACTCCACCAAAACTCTATTGTCACACTCGTAATTCGTTCACACAAACCTTTTGGTAACTTAAAAACAGACATTGCGTATATGGGTAAAGCTAAAGCCACCGATTTTATTAGAACTTCCTTGGCATCCATTGACAAAGTTTTAGAGTACCATCCCTGTAGCCGGCCTTCTAATTTCTCCTTGATAAAATTTAAAAGCGCTTTTTTGAACCTTGAAAGCATTCAGGGAGACCAAGATATGAACCTTCACCACCTTCGTTTTCGATACCCAAAACCTCTTTGATCATCTGTTTCTGAACATTGTCTATTTTTTTCCCAAAAATGATGGAAGATTTCAAAGGATTAATCATTTGCCCCGACGCATCCCCATAACATTTTAGACCCTTCAAAATTTCTTCACTGTCACTTACAGAGGCTTCACATAGCAATAAGCTATCATCCGCAAACAACAAATGGTGGTCAGAAGGGCTACCAGTAGCTAGTTTTATACCATGTAATTTACCTTGTGCTTCCGATCTATTAAGAACATGAACCAAAGCTTCGGCACATAAAATGAATAAAAAAGGAGATAAAGGATCCCCCTGAGGAATACCTCTTTCTGATTTAATAAACCCGTGTGAACGTCCATTGAGTAACACCGAGAAAGTTACAGTAGTGATGCATGACATTAACCAAACAACCCATTTCCTATGGAATCCCATTTTTTCTAATAAAACTTCTAGGAAATTCCATTCAACCCCATCGTAAGCCTTTGACGTGTCAGTTTTAATGGCCATACATTCTTTACCATTTTTTTCATTTGTACGAAGCGCATGTACCAACTCATGTGCTATAATGACATTGTCCGTTATTAACCTACCTCCCACAAAAGTCCCTTGGGTTTCTGAAATTATAAGTGGCAAAACCGTCTTCATACGTTCACATAGAATCCGAGAAATGATTTTATATTGAACACTGCACAAACTTATTGGACGCATATCCTTCATTTCTGTAGGATTCAAAATTTTAGGCAATAAAGATAATTGCGTATGATTCCACCCAGCTGGAATGATGGCTGTTTTAAAAAAACTTTGAACATCCTGAATAATTTTCTGTCCTATAATGTGCCAGTATTTCTGATAGAAAAAACCCGTAAGACCATCTTCTCCAGGTGCACTGCTACTTTTGATACCAAAGGCTGCATCCTTGATTTCCTCAGCGGTTACCTCCCTGATTAATAATGAGTTCATCTGTGGGGTAACCCTACTTTCAAATCCATCGAACAATGTTTCCAGATCAATTGGGTTGGAGCTTGTAAACAACTCCCGAAAATATTCGGTAGCAATATGTCCTTTCGATCCTTCGGAATAATGCTCATTACCAAAAATATCTTTGAGCATCAAAATTTTATTTCTTATTCTTTTTCCTTTCACAATATTATGAAAATATGTGGTATTTCTATCTCCTTCTCTTAACCATTCCTCCCTACTTTTTTGTCTCCAAAAAATCTTCTCTTCCCTATAAGCCGCAGCCAGTTCTTGTCGTAACCTTCGCGTCAAACCATAGATAGGAAATTGTTTGGAACTTTCTTTATCTAAATCACACTGCAAACGATCAATCCTAGTTTTTGAATTCCAGTCATTAGCCTTTTAAGCTTAGACAATTCAGACCTACATCGAGCAATACGATCAAGAACCGATAAATTTGAGTCTACGTTCTCAGCATCCCATCCTCGAATAATAGCCTCATTAACCCCTCTTTTTCCAAACAAACGTTTATCAAAATAAAAACGTCCCCTCTGTAATATTTCCGGCTCAAATGCAAACTCTATACGTAGAGGTCGATGATCAGAGGGCCACATAGTCATATATTCAGTAGAAGATTGAGGAAAAAGACGAAACCATTCTGCGTTACCAAAGGTCCTATCAAGACGGAATTGTACCCAGTGATGGTCCCGCATACCAGCCCACGATAGGGAATTTCCGGTTGATCTCATTTCTCTAATTTTACATGCTTCAGCCATATTCCGGAAATCAAAAAAGTGGATTCATCTCTAATGACCCCACCTAATTTTTCGTCATTATTCATTAGTTCGTTAAAATCACCCACCAAGACCCAAGCATCATTCCTACTCACGCCAATATCCATTAGTTTATCCCAAACTAATCGTCTGCTTCCTCTGACTGGATCACCATATACACATGACATAAAAAATACCAAAGAACCCATTGTGATTTTAAGATCAATAATTCTATTATCACTATACATAATTTCCACTATGTAACACCCCTTCCACATTATAGATAAGCCCCCACTCCGGCCAACGGGTTCGACCGTGTGTAAATGATCATAGCCCAGACTCGATTTTAGAGCATCCATATAAGCAAATTTCTGTTTCGTCTCCATGAGAAATAAAAAATCTGGGAAATACTGACAACGAAAATCCCTAATCCGCTGAACCTTATCTGAACTCCCGGCACCTCTACAATTCCAACTTAGTATACTCATAAAACATAATTTGTAAAGATGTTACCATGCGATGACAGTAAAATGCTAACGATGTCATTACTACACCATTATACATCTTAATGTATACCCGTTGGAACTTGAATAAGAGACCCCATCGATTCCATACAATAATCCATAGATGGCAATTTATTTCCAATAACAGGTGACATTTTTCTTCTCCATTATCTAACCATCGGGCTAGAAGTTGAAACTTTAAAAATGTACTAATGGGATTATTGGAAATAGTACAGCCATGGAAAATTAACCAAAAAGTTTTGTTATATCGTGGAGCAACGAAGATTTGATACTTATACCATTTCACCGTCCATCCCACCAACATCTGAAGAGATATAGAACCCAAATGCCATTCATAGAGATCATCAATTAAGACCATAAACCAAGCCATAATTAAAACAAAGGAACCATTATCAGATGATGCACATATAATAACTTTTAAGGATCCCCAACTCAGTTGCCACTTTATGAATACTTGGACAAAACCTTGTGTAGAATAATCGTATAAAATTATTTCTATATCACAAGAGAGAAAGATACAAAAATAGAGAATAAAATTTTGGCGCCCATATACACATTGGAGGATCCTCTTAACCCTTACCATGAAGCATGAGACAAAGCTCACCGAAACGCTCAACAAGAAAACCCAACCATCACCATAATCAAAGCCAAAACCAATATACCAATTCAACCATTTTCTTTCTTTGCTCTTCACTGGATACACATGAAATAATATTTGAGCACCAGAAACTGTTAGCATTAGAAGCCTTAAGATATCATCATAAAGCTCCCCAGCAATCCTGCTCCATAAAAATTCAGAAGCATTCAACCAATGAGAATTGATAAAACTTATGTAACTTTTAACAGTCCATCTTAAACCAATTCGACACACTATTCTTTAAACACACGAAAAGGATCCCACAACACCAATAGGTTGGGAAGAACTAGATTATGGTAGCAAGAAGGACTTGGATGGCCCTCTAAATCCATCACGGCAGCCATATACAACCTCAACAAAGCATACGTACTGAACAAACAAAACCAATCCACATATAACAACCTTGTAAAGCAATAAAACAAGAGGTTTAAATCCCAAAAGGTAAGACTCGAGACATTCCAGACACCTTGATCAAAATTAAGAGAAATGACTTTTATAAACCAGTCATAAATTTCTAAAAACAACAACCCCATTGACCCTAATCTACCATCACTCATCCAACCCTGTCCATAAAAATGGTAAGGCAGAGAACCAAACAAGAGATAACCTCGCATAAGTTTAACCAGTCCGATACAACCATGTACCCATACACGAGAACATATTAGTAGATAATGAAACCAAATTTTATTAAAAGAAATTAGCCCCATCACAGGCCGATCATAAACCAGGAAGCAAAGAACACCCTTTGAAATACCAAAGGAATAACATCAAAGAAACCAGAAACAGGAAGACCCATATAAGTGGTCAAATGATTTAAACAAGAAAACCATCATTATTAGCAAAATTTAAAATACTAGAGATCCTCCGTTAAACCTTGTATGATTACCATATATAGCCTACACAAGGAAGCTGTATACTTAAGACACAAATAAAATCTCTGATACCGGATCAACCTATCGTATCCTAAGAGATCAAAAGAAAGAAACCATTTGAATCCCGAATCAACCAAAATCAGACAATAAATTACCAATGACTTCTGGGAAACCAAATCAGAATGAAGAAAAAATTGATTAAAAGAATCGTTGAGAATCATTGAAACCATTCTAATTAAGATTCTTCAGCTTCTGAATTCTAGTATACCAAATCGAATCTCCGATTACCTCATTAAGATAGATATCCACAAAATCCCACCGATTGGTGCCAAGATGACCAAGATCACTTAGATCTATTCCTTCCCATAACCACCAATCAAATTCCGCGACAGATCTGCCCGATAAGAGGAAGATCCTCTGCAAATCGTTCCATTGAAACCTCAAGATACCATCAAAAGACCAAATCTTTCGTAATCTTCTGAGAAAGGAGAAGGAGAACCCGTCCCCGACCTTAAAACCCACCGGCCCAATAGATCGGAACCTTATCATTACCAAGACTTCGTAATCGCATTTGCATTAATGCAAATGCTCTCCAAATACTACTTGCTCAATGCTCTCATATAGAGCTTTTGGAAGAGCATTTGCATATAGAAAATAGAAAACTTAATAATATTTATATATAAATAATTTATTTTTGTTTAAAAATACAAACAATATTTTTATAATTACATATAAATTTATATTCTAAAAAATAAAAATTATAATTATTTTTTAAAGAACAATATTTCACATTTAAAATATAATATAATTTATATAATTACATAATCATTCATTATTTTTAATAACAAACATAACATAATATAATTTATATATTATCGATATAAACATATTATTTAGACACTAATAAATAAATTATATATTAACTTTTATGATAATTTTATATATGAGTAATTTAGTGCTTTACCAATAAATAAATAAATTATAATTTATATATAAATTATAATTAATTTATATATAAAATATAATTAATTTCTTTATTTATTTAATAATATTAATTTAAGAATAATTAATTTAATTATAACTATAATTCTATATACGAGTAATATGTTATATCCAAAAATAATTTAATATTTAAAAAATAAATATAATTTATATAATGAAAATTCATTATTTTTAATAAAATTATATATTATTAAAATATTATATATATTTATATATTATTTTAAAAGAAATATATTATTTTACTAACTATTATGACAATTTTAAAATCGTATATTGCTAATGCTCTGTCATATATATTTATATTATATATATATATTTACTGTAGCATACTGCTTCTGCAGCATACTGCTACTGCTTTATCATCTGCTGTACCAACCGAGGCCTTAGAAGATTTACTGTTTGTTCAAAAATAAAATAAAATTTTACAAATAATAATATTTATTTTATTAAGTTGGGTAAACGTGCTATTTCCCCTCGAGGAACTATCATATAGCATCAGATATCCATGGAACTATCATCTCGTGACATATCTCTTCGAATTATAAGTTATAAACTTATTTCACCCCGAATTGATAGTTCAAAATCTATTTCTCCTCGAACTAATAGTTTAGAAGTTAATTACACATAAAAAACGATTTAACCGGTTTATTGTTAACCAAATAACTTTAACACCAAACAAAAATTCAATTTTATCAAAAAATAAGTTTTCAAAATCTCTCAAAATATGAAAATCTTCAAAAATATTTTGATAATAGTGATAGTGTGGAGTTTGAATAGTGTATTAGAATTTTCCTGTTTGATAAAAAATAGATTATTGACGTGTTTATTTGGTTTAAATTATAGGGTTAATAATAAACCAATAAAAACCATAGTCTATGGGCAATTAAGTTTGGAACTATTGATTCATGGAGAAATAAATTTGTAACTTTCGATCCATGGAGATCTAGCACGAGGTCATAAATCGGTGGATATTTGATGCTATATGATAGTTCTCGTGGGGAAATAGATCGATATGGAACCTAGCCATAGATTTTGGATCAGTCTAAGTTAGAAATGTCACCTAACCTCATCATAGATAAAAAAACGCACTAACTTCATTCTTTAGGTTTTCAGCTTCTGGGTTCTGGTTGAAAGTGGGTTTCCCCATATTCTAATCCCGTCTAGTAACTCAAAGGTCTATTAAGAAAATAATCTATAGTATTAAAAGTGAAGATACTCTTGAAAAATCGATTGATGAAAGTTGTCTGCAACTTCATTAATGACATTTTGGTAATTTATTTTTGGGCTTACATCTATATAATATATATATATACCGATTGTTACAAATCATATCATATGTTATATGTACCCGATTTATTTTCTCTTTTTCTATTAATTACTCTAACCATATTACATACTATATTTCATATAGTTATATTGTGTATAGACCTTATATTACACGATTTCAATCTAAAGATTTCCAACATTATAATTTTTTATTGATATTTCTGATATATGCATCATATAACGACTTTATAAACTCATATTACTCTAACCATGATATGATGCTATATTTCATATATTAATATTTTCATATAGTTGTACTACACCTTATATTTCAAAGACTATACTTTATAAATTCATATTACTCTAACCATGATATGATGCTATATTTTTATTAAGATTTTTATATAGTTGTACTACACCTTATATTTAAAAGACTATACTTTATAAACTCATACTACACTTTATATTACATATATTAAGATTTTGTTATAGTTGTAGACATTTGTTAATGAATTATATAATATATTGTCTATATCGACATTTTCATGATTTCTCTTCCTATATCAAACATTTTTAATATGTTTTACTACTTCTATCATTTATTTCATACCTCAAAATCATTTCATGTTTGACATTTGAGAATGGAGAATCCATCCAAATATCCTTCATTTCATGTTTTTTCTTCATATATGAAATATGTTTTTATGTCTCACTAAATTTACCCGTATTTATAAACCATAGTTAGACGACATATAGTGATATCAAATATGTTGATATATCATCATTCTCATGGTGACATTTAATGGACGAGATACGTTTTGTTAAGAAAATATTATAAAAACTATTTTCTATAATTATCTTCCTACTAAAATAAATAAATTGCTTCATCTACAAGTTTATAGATTAACCACAATCAATATCGTGGTTAGTTATTCTTTGTTTGGATTCCATAAGTTTCAGTAACTTACCGTAGTTGTATTACCATTAACTGTTAAACTTTAAACTTCCTAACTAATTCAAAATATCTTCAAGAAATATTTCTTTTCCTCGAAAGAGATATTTTAAAAATTGTCTAAATTTTATTTCCTACATTTGCGTAACTTAAATGTATATCGTCCCTACCTATTATAAATATTGCCTCTCTTAACCACTATATTCATCATTCCTTGAAAAACCTAAAACAAAAATGGAGAATAATTTGTAGTTGTCTTTCTTGAGCGATATAAAACCGAGGAAAACTGCATGTCGCATCCAAGTCAAAATCATTCATACATGGAGACAATTTCATGAAAGACATAGGGGAGACCATGGAACTAATCCTTTGTGATGCAAATGTAAGTTTATCGTTTTGTATAGATTTATGATTTAGATATCTTCATTTGTTAAATTTTAACCTAAATGATAATGTTTTTTTTTGTTTCTATAGGGAACTAAGATCCATGCCTCGTGTAACAAGACATACATTCCTGAATTGGCAAAACATATTCGTGTTGGAGTATGGAGGAACATTGATCGTTTCAGTGTGTCTGCCGCTGGTGGAGCATACAAATCAACTCAACATAAGTATCGCATAGCTTTTAGTGGCACCACCAAAATCACCGATTCTACACACCATGATGGAAACATGTTTCTCGATCTCGTTGATTTCAAAACCATAGAAAGTATCACAGATACAAACTTCCTTATTGGTTAGTTCTCTCCCATTTTTATAAATTATCTCCATTGTTGTGTATCTATATAACACGAGTATATTTTTATCTAGATGTTATTGGACAAGTTCAAGAATTGGGTGATCTGGAAACCATAGGTTGTAGTGGTGAAAAACAAAGGAATAAGTTGGAGTTTAGTCTCGTGGACATATCGTAAGTTTTATATATTTAATATAAAAGATATAGGCCCATAAACATATTGATTTATAACTTGATATGCAATTTTATTAGTGGTAAGAGATTAGCTTGCTGCTTTTGGGGTAAATTTGCTGAGAATCTTCATAGAAACATAAGGCATGGTGATATGTCATCTACGATTTGCTAAGATTGAGCAATATAGAAGTATTCTTTGAAAATAAAAAATTATGTTTCGATTTTGTACTAAATTACCATTGTTTATATAGTTGGAAAGATGTTTCTACTAACTCAATGTTTATAGCATTCCTTCATTTCTCTGTTTTATGTCAGAAGAAATTACTCAAATGATTATTATTTATTTTTGGTTATAGGTTAGGTCCAAATCTCAAATGCTTATGATGTAAGTCAGATGTTTGTCAATCCTGAAATACCAGAGGCAGATGAATTTAAACAACGGTATTTATCTTCTTCAATAAAAATGTTTTCACTTTATAATATTTTAGATTAAATTATAAAACGTATTTATAATCACAGAGGTAATGATGATTCTCAAGCGTTAACCCTGGCTGATTCAAACGACAACAGGCTTGAGTTGTAGATAAAGCGAGATAAATGGATGCATTATCCTCAAAAGAATCTTCAGGAGTTACTTGAAACATCTGAGGTATTGCATTTTCAAAAACTATACTAATATGGTTTATGGCATCTCTTTGATTGTTTATTTATGGATTTATCTTTTTTTTTTAAGGAAAAACTATGTAGGGTTGTTGTGACAATCTATGCCATTGAGACAGATTGATGATAATATTATTTTGGTTGTTTAAGTTGTAACAACAAGAAGGTTTATTCACATTTCAGAACTGTTAGAAATTAGAATGGGAGAGAGATTGTTACACACATTTGGTGGTGTGATACATGAAAATCGAAAGTAACATCTGTTACTCCACGGTATTAAAAACTTATCTAATACTCATTTTTTAAATTTTTTTACATAGTTATAAATAATATAATATAATTTACTTTCGTTATTTTTTACTACAGATTCAAAATCCATTTATTGGTCAAAGATGATACTGGCGAATTTCAATTCATGTTATTGGATTCTATTTATACATGATTTATTCATGAGTCTGCTATTATCCTACTAAACGGTTCTTGGGAAGAGGTTAATACTTCTCAATGTTAGCATTTCTATTACTATATCAAATATTTAACTTGACAGCTTGAAGACGGTGATCATTTTCCCAATTCAGTTACAAAGTTGATTGGATAGACCTTTATGTTTGGAGTCTATGTTCAGAAAGACAATGCTTCAGGTTGCTGCTATAAAGTTGGAAAGGTCTGGAAAGATCTACGTATGCTAATGACGAGTGAGATATCAAAAACTATTTCTCATCCAACCCAAAAAAGTGAGGTAAATTATTATCTATGTCTTATGATTATTACAAATCATTGAAGTATTATAATATTTATCATAAGGCCTTAATGTGTAGGATCCAATGTTACTTGAAGGTCAGATTGATGACATTGTTTCTACTTCTTCTTCCAAGCGCAAAGTAGACGATGAGGAAACACCGAGCTTCATTCTACCTCTAAAAAGTTGTACATCAAACCGATTAAAATGTGGTGTTTTTGGTTTGTTTTTGTTTGTTTTCCCTTTATGTTTGTTTTTGAAAGTCACCTTATTTCTGTCAACTGTTTTTGGGACTTATTGGTTTTGTTTCCACCCAATAATTTTCATTTTTAATAATACTTATTTTTTCTTGAAGATTTATAGACTCATCTATTTATATGAAGAAAATATATATTTTTGTATAAAACAAATCAATATACTATGATATGATAAACGAAAATCGAAATATACTATATCTGCTGCATATTGAAACATAAAATGAGATGCTTGGAGTAACAAAACCCATTTGATATAATAATCTTGTAATATTTAAATTCTTCAACTTATATACTTTGAACTACCTTTGACTCTCATAAAAAATGGTTTTCGAGTTACCTTTGACTCTCATGCACAACTTTTTCTCTCATAAAATTAGATAAGGTTGATTTATCTCATTTTAATTTTATTGTTTAATTTTGGCATATATTCGTAAATAAATTATAATTGGTTATACTGGGAAAATATAATTTTTGAGTATAAATGAATACTTATATAAGATAACTATACTGGATTTATCGATACATTTCCTACAAAATAGAAAATATTCACTCCCACAGTTAATGGCGTATATCTATCCAATATTCTAAAGTGTATTTATAGAACACATTTTCTAAAAATAGAAAAATATAATCTTTGAATATATTGATTAGTTATAACTAATCTTAGACATGATCTCCTATAATATTGAAGAAAATTATAACAGTTACATTTCATCCAATATAAAGGTCAGAAGTTAAAAGTATAAAGGTTTAGGTTTCATCTCATTTTCATGCCTTCATCGATATCATCATTGATACTTCTATAACTAACGAGAACATAAATAACAATGGGAGACCACAGAGTGAGACATCTTATCAGAAAAGGAAGAGAAGCTCTTTCTTACAAGACTCCGAAGTTAATGATACTCCTCAAGTTAGACAGAAGAAATCTGTCATTACCATTTTAGGTGATGTTGGTAATACATTTCAGTCTTCACCAACCACCCTACAATTAGAAGTCTATAATCATCCTTTATGCAGACCACACTCCATCAATGATTTGTCTGGTTATATTTCTTCCCTTATTGTATTGGTTCCACATTACATTTTCCTATTTATTACATTTACCTATTTAACCTAATCTTACCAATCGAGGCTAGAAGAAATACAAAAAGTGATTTCAAGAGGTTAAAACATAGATCCAATACATCAGGTCAAGTTTATATCTATATTACTAAGAAAATATGTTAAAAACATTTTTAATGGTTTTCTAACAATGTTCTCGGATTATAGGTTTAGCTGATTTATCCTCAAAGTGTGGTAGCTCTGTACTACAATCCAATCTGGTGAGTAAGAAAACATCTTCCAGTATCCGCCCTACTAATCTATTGGAAGCATTCTCGACATCTGAAAATGCTGTGAATGAAAACGAATTGGAGTTTGGTTCTATAGACATTGAATTATTTGAAGATACCCTAAATATTTTGAATTTAATTTAAGTCTGTCATAAATCATCTATGCTTTATTTTGACCCGCACAATATTTTTGTGGAAGACCAAGATGCACAGTTTTATGATATAAGCTTTGAAGAGGAAGATAACGTTTATGATAATAATTCGGACACGGAGACATAATTTGTGCCTGAACAAGATGAGAATGTTCCAACGGTTCGTGATGATGTTCCTGATGATCAAAGAGCTAGGATAAAGAGTATGGCAATTTTGTTCAAGAGTATGTTTGAAGGGGCAATTCTCTCAAATAGTCTTTTTTAAGTTTTTATCACAAAAATAGACCTCAAAAGGGATGGTCCTATCCAAACGCACTGGTAATATTTAATGAAATTTTTTATTAAAACACAATTTTTATATAGATTCATATACTTTTACATGTTTTTACAGTTTCAAAGCCTAGGAAAAAAAGGTACATTCTAAACACAACTTGGGTAATACGTTACATATATTTTATATGTTGACCTGTTTTGTTTTGAAAAGTTTAGTGTTTTAAACTTTATATCTCCTTTTTTCTAAAGGTCTAGAGTATGTGAAGGTGATCCAGTATATAAATGTGAACACTGTGGTGCAATAATGTGGTATGGCGAACGCCTTGAAAGGAAACGTCAGAGTAGAAAACCAAAATTTTCTTTGTGTTGTGGTCAAGGTCAAGTTCAATTGCCATTACTTAAGCCTTTACTAGAGATTATAAAAAATTGTTAAGAGATGACGATGAGATCAACAGATATTTTCGGGAGAACATCAGAAAATTAAATATGTTTTCTTTATTTACTTATTTAGGTGGTAAAATTGATCGATCTGCTCCACCAGGCCCTGGACCAAAAATGGTTGTTCTTCAATGAGAGACTTATCGCTTAATGGGTAGTTTAAGACCACCCCCAGGAGGAGATCCGAAATTTGGCCAGCTTTATATTGCTGACACTGAAAACGAAGTTCAGAACAGGTCGACTATTGTTGGGTATGTTTAATTTCATTGTCTAATTATTTATAAAACGTCTTTTGTATTCCAACAAAACATCTCTATAACGCTACTTTATAATATTTTTCTACCAGGAAATATAAAAGAAAGCGTGAGAAGTCTAAAAAAGAGAGATTGAAGAATCAGGTTATTGAAAGGATGGTGAAAATGCTTGACGAAGTGAATCCATATGTGAATCAGTTTAGATCTGCCAGAGAAAGGTTTAAATCTTGAAGAAACACTGCATATGAGGATTATTAGTAATAGGGAGAAAGATGGAAGGAGATATGATACTCCTACTGCATCAGAGGTTGCCGCACTTATCCCAGGAGATTTCAGTTTGGACATGTATACAAGATATATTGTTCTGGAAGAGAAGCAGACATGATGGCTTAAAAGGATTATTGAGATACATCCATCTTATCTGGCACTTCAATACCCTCTTATTTTTACATATGGTGAAGATGGATACAGACTCGGTATTAATAAAAGAACAACTGATGCTACTTCAAAGCATAAGAGGCAGAATATCAGTATGATGCAATGGTACGCTTTCCGGCTTCATGAAAGGGACGGAGAGAGTCATACTCTTCTTCATTCTAAGAGGTTGTTCCAGAAATTCTTGGTTGATTCCTACACTACCATAGAGTCTAACAGACTGTGTTATCTGCGAATGAATCAGAAGAGTCTAAGATCAGATTCTTTTGACTCTATTCAACAAGTTGAGAATGCTGGGAAAATTGATATGCACGACCAGGGAAGTCATTTTCTATTGCCAGCTCCATTTACTGGAGGACCAAGATACATGAAGAATATGTATTTGGATGCCATGGCGATTTGCAAACATTTTGGATTTCCTGATCTATTCATAACCTTTACTTGCAATCCTAAGTGGCCTGAAATTACCAGGTATTTACAGGCACGTAAACTAACCGCGGACGACAGACCTGATATAGTTTGTAGACTGTTTAAAATAAAACTTGAATTCCTGATGATTGATTTAACAAATAAAGATCTCTTGGGAAAAACAGTGACATGTGAGTATTTTTTACACTTGATCATTTCTTTTTGCTAATTTTCCAAGTTATTATTTTAATTTTCATGTTTTTTTCTAATGCAGTTATGTATACCATTGAATTCCAAAAATGTGGTCTGTCTCATGCTCACATTCTACTTTTTATGGCACCTGGCTCTAAATTTCATAAAATTGAAGATATCGCAATATCATTTCAGCTGAAATTCCGGATAAATAAAAGGAACCTGACCTATTCGAAGTGGTTAAAGATATGATGATTCATGGTCCTTGTGGAGCTGTCAACATGAATTTTACTTGCATGGATAATGGTAAATGTTCTAAGCTCTATCCTAAAGTTTTTGCTGAGAAGACCACGGTTAACAGAGAAGGATTTCCTGTCTACCGAAGAAGAGAACAGTCTGATCATTTCGTTGAGAAAAATGGCTTCCAATGTAACAATAGATATGTCATTCCTTATAACAATAAAATCTCACTTCGGTATAGAGCTCACATTAATGTTGAATGGTGTAACCAGACTAGTTCTATTAAGTACTTATTTAAGTATATTAATAAAGGACATGATTGATGTACTGTAGCTGTTGAAAGTAGAGAGAAGATTACCAAAAAAAGGAGAATCTGTTGAGAGTCTCTACTGATCCTGCTTCAACTAAGGAGAAGAAAAACAAAATCAAAGACTTCATCAACTGCATGTATTTTTCTAATACTTATATGAGTATATTAATGTATATGAGTTATTTACGTATACTTAGTTAATTAATAAGACATATTTGTTTTCAATGCAGATATGTGTCCGCATCTGAAGATGCGTGGAGAAATTTTAAGTTCTCTATACACGATCGTTCCGTAGCAGTTGAGAGGATTCAGTTTCATCTACCTGGAAAACAAATTATTGTTTTCAAAGATGATGACACATATGAAGAGATTACAAACCGCGTTCTGATTGAAGATACCATGTTTTTCGGCCGGTTTGAATTAAACAAGGTAAATGCTTTTGCTCGGACTCTCACTCTAGCTGAAATTCTAACTTGGTTTATCTGGAATAAAAAAGAGCACAAGTTTATTGATAGAAAAAGAGGATTCAGTATTGGTAGAATCAACTACACCCCAAGAAAGATTGAACAAGACTTTTATATGCGTGTCTTTCTGAATATTGTAAGAGGTTGCACATGTTACGAGGATATTAAAACGTTCAACAACGTTGAGTATTCGTCCTACAAAGAGACATGATTTTCTCGGGGTTTATTAGAAGACGATCAAGAATACACTGATGATATTGTGAGGACAAGTTTTTCAGGTTTAGCGTCCTATATGTGTCAATTTTTTGTGATCATGCTCATGTCCGATAGTCTTTAGAAGCCAGAAGTTGTTTGGGAAAACATTTGGGAATTATTATCTGAAGATATTGAGTATCGTGAAGAAAGCTATTAAATAGACCAGGTATGTTTACTCTCCAATAATACACTCTAATAATTTTTTAGGATACTTAATATTAATCTCAGGCATAACTTTTTTGTAGATTTATATTTGAGTTAAGAGGAGATAAAACAGCTAAGTCTTCACGAGATTGAGAAAATTTTGAAAAGAAACAATACTTCTTTAGAGGCCTGGAATTCTATGCCAAAGCCAATAGCTGATTTTTCACTCCAGGAGAATGTTTTGATAATGGACGAGCTTAGATATGACAAAGAGCAGTTAAAAGCTGATCACGATCTTAATTTTGAAAAAATGACGGACGAGCAAAGAAAGAATATGATGAGGTTCTTAGTGCTGTCTGAGAAAAGAGAGAAGGTGTATTTTTTTTCTATGGGTTTGGTGGAACTGAGATAATATTTTTGTGGAGATTGTTGACTGTTGCGATTAGATACCGAGGAGAAAGCTGTTTGAATGTTGCATCAATTGGGATAGCTTCTTTGCTACTACCAGGGGGAAGAATGGCACATTCTAAATTTGAGATACCTATTAATCCAGATGAGTTTTCTACTTGCACACTAACTCACGGAACAGACCAAGCCAATTTGATTAAAGCAGCTTCTCTGATTATTTGAGACGAAGCGCCGATGATGAGCAAGCATTGTTTTGAATCATTGGACATGAGTACGGCTGACATTATTGGGAATAATGACAATTCGCATTTTTGGTGGCAAAGTTGTCTTAGGAGGAGATTTTAGACAGATTTTGCCTGTAATTCATGGAGCTGGAAGAGCTGAAATTGTTTTAGCATTAAATTCCTCTTATCTTTGGAAGCATGTCAAAGTGTTGAAGCTAACAAAAAATATGAGATTGATGTCAAACGATTTATCTCCTGAAGAAGCTACAGATTTGGAAGAGTTTTCACAGTGGATCTTAGATGTTAGAGATGGAAACATAGGTGACAACAATGATGGTGAGGCTCTAACTGATATTCCTGAAGAGTTTCTTATTCTTGATGCAGAAGATCAGATTGAGCATATAAGCCAAGCTGTGCATGGTGATGTTTTTTCTTTGCAGCAGAATAAAGAACCTAAGTTTTTCCAAGAGAGAGCAATACTCTATCCAACTAACCAGGATGTCGAGAAGATTAATCAACACATGTGGAATAAACTCGATGGTTAGTTATTAATTCAAGGCTATCAATATGATTTTATTATTGTACATTCATATATCAAGTTAACATAATTATTTTTTTTATAAATATTTCAGGTGAGGAAATGATCTACATAAGTTATGATATGATAGATGCTTCAGATAAATTTTCAGTTAACGATCAAGCTCTTACTCCAGATTTCTTAAATACCATCAAAGTATCAGGTTTTCCAAACCATAGTCTTCACTTATAGATTAGTTGTCCTATTATGTTGCTTAGAAACTTAGATCCCACTGGCGGATTAATGAATGGGACTCGACTTCAGATTACAGAGATGTACCCTAACATTATAAAGACAAAAGTTATTACAGGAGAAAAGGATAAGGTTGGTCAAGTTGTTCTTATCCCTAGGCTTGCTATTATCCCTTCTGACAAGAAGTTACCTTTGAAGATGAGGAGGAGTGAACTTCCTATTTCTATGGCGTTTGCCATTACAATCAATAAGAGTCAAGGGCAATCTTTATCAAAAGTGGGCATTTACCTACCAAGGACTGTTTTTTCTCATGGCCAATTATATGTGGCTATTTCTAGAGTTACATCCAAAAAAGGGTTGAAGATATTGATTGTGGACGATGAAGGGAAGCCTCAGAGACAAACAATGAATGTCGTTTACAAAGAGATCTTCCAGAATCTCTGATTTTTTTCAAGAATGTTGTTTTCATTTTTATATACTATCTAATTTAAAATGCATTTTCATTATATTTTCTCTTAAATTTAGTTAATTTTTCATTCTATATTATGAAATTTTCAAGAATCTATACTATATATTGAACTGGAAATGATACCATGCAGTCAAATTTACATTTTAACTACCAAATCATTCTTCCATTACCTACGGAAAATCACATATTGAACAGAATCATGTATTTAATCAAATCATATTAATTTTTATCTAATGCATTTTGAAAAATAGATGCAAATTTTCGGTTTTAGTATAAGCCCCAAAATTATATTGGGCTCCATAATTTCGAATATCTTTTGGGCTGTTAGAAATCTTACCTAGTTATGTTAAGCCTTTAGACCCACTAATGTATAGGTTTAGTTCTTATCTATATAAGAGAGAAAACCTCTATCGATTGAGTACAACAACCATAATATCTCTTCATCTTCCTTTCTCTCTTCGGAAAATGGTATTTTCTTTCTTTGTAGACAATTGATAAAATCTCTTCATCTCCCTAGCATGTTGTTCTGTTGTTAGATCTGTTCTTTCTTGGTCTTTTTAGGATCTATGGTTAGAGTAAACTATCGCTAGGTTCTTTGTTCATATTTTATTGAATAAAATCATGCTAGGGTTAGATCTTCAGTTACTGTTTTATTTTCGTTTCTCTGAATATTTTATAAATCATGTTAAATTTATAGGATCTAACTATAGAAGATATTTTGGGGTTAATATATATTTTATGTGAATTTATATTAGATCTTACATCTACATAATAAACATTTAGGGTTTGTTATATTTCCATATTTGGAATATTTGTTTCCTAAAACTTATATTTTGCTTCTTGAACATTGAGAAGTATGTCAATGGAAGGTAACAAGGATCTAAAGATGAAAGCTCAGATGAACGAGGATGAAGGGGAAACATTGAAGGAGGCTTACGAGAGGGGCATGTTGATATGTTGTGTTTTTGACATATTACACACATACTTTGCATATCACTTTTGTGTTTTCCTGGAGTATACTTAGTGTGTTTTGAGTTATTTCAGGTATAGAACGAGTTGGAATGCACCAGAAGGAGCATATGGAAGAAAGAATGCAAACACCAGAGTTTTCCATCGCAGAGCACCCGAGCGGAGCAACCCCCTGCTTGCTCCCTCTATCGCGGAGCAAACCCCCCCTTTGCTCCCGAAAATTATGGAAACTTCTAATTAATTTCGGGATTTGCCCTAATCTTTCTATTTTCTTCTCCCAGCCGCCTGTGGCCTTCAGACATATTCTATTCTATTTTTTTCCTAGACAGAGAACGCTTTTGGAGAGAGGAGAAACCTTAGAACTTTTTGATACTTGTAAAGGGAGAAGATCATCTCTCTTGTTCTAGAGAAGAATCCTCTGAACCCTATTTATATTTATCTGCAATAATATTCATGTCTTCTTCATCTCTTGACTTTGTGTTCTTTGTTTTTATGGCTGAGTAGTCGATTTGTTAACCTAGGGTTCTAGGGTGTTGATCCATTGAACTAAACATAGATAAGCATCATTCTCGCCTTTTCTCTCCACTGTTCTTACTGCTGATACTGATTTGATCACTTAGTATTTGATTCAAAGTTTAATCTTTTATCATTAATCCTGAATTAGGTTGCTAGATCTGTTGAGAGCAAGCATCACATCCCTGGTCAGCGAAAGTAGATATCAGGGTGTGATGTGAGCATAGTAGGTCTGTGCTTAATGTTTGCTGTTGAGTACTGGTCCACGCGAGAGCATAGGTACCTTTGCTCCTCTGGGAAAGGAGCACACCTGCGAGAGCAGGGTGTTCTAGTTAAGAAATCTGAGTTCTAGGCTGCATTTAAAGAACTTGAATAATTGTTTGGTTCAGCATGGTTAACACCCAATGAGACACCCTAGGTTGACATCTTTATATCCTGAAATTAAAACCCATTTTAATTATTTGTTTCTCACGATTTGCTTCTTTACACAACTTATCGTTTTAGCTTGAATTTGATCCTATAAAAATAAAGTGTAATATTTGGTCTCTACGGATTCGATCCTAAAGTGCTACATCGACATACCATTCAATTGTGGTAGTGTGCACATTAGGTTAATTGGTGTGCGTTCGCACGTAATATCAATTTGGCACCGTTGCCGGGGACCAATAATTTTACCTTTATTTTTTGGCAATTTTTCTTGTCTAAAACATCTATCTTGCTCTATCTTTTCTTTGCTTGCAGCTGATGTTCCAGGTGTATGACCAGTAAAAATACTCGAAGCCACACCTCAAGTCCATTAGTCACGCTCACCAACGAAGAGTTAGCAAGATTAGAAAGAACCAACAGACAACAACCGAGGCCGACTCACGCCACAATGGGCGATCACGGCGACCAGAATGATCTCACTGCAGCATTGGCTCTGATGCAACAGCAAATGCTCCAGATGCAGCAGACCATTGTCGCACAAGAAGCTGCTCGCAATCAGCAGAAGCAAGCCGCTCAGATCGGTGAGCGAAATCAGCCGCGAAACATCCCTGCTACGCGTTCCGCGATTGCTCCACCACCCTGTGCCAGACAAGACTTCGAGATCAAGCCTGCTATGATCAGTCTGGTGCAGAGGAAGATGTTCCATGGGCTCCCCGATGAGATACCGATGGATCACACTGAAGCTTTTGAAGAGATCTGTAGCTTCACACGTGCTAATGATGTACCTTCTGATTACATCAAGTGTATGCTCTTTCCGTTCTCCTTAGCGGACAAGGCGTCAAGATGGCTCAAGTCGCTCCCTACAGGCTCTCTCACTACATGGGAGCAGGTCAGATCAGCCTTCTTGGGACACTTCTACACCAAGTCTAAAACAGCATCCACCCTCAGGAACAAGATCTCTTCATTCAAGCAGCACGCGAACGAGCCGTTCAATGATGCGTGGGAGCTATTCAATGACTCTCTCAGGGAGTGCCCACACCACGGTTTTGAGAAGGATCATGTTCTGAGTATATTCTATGATGGTGTTGAGTGGGAGTTCCGCAATGCTCTCAATGCTGCGAGCAGGGGAGACTTCATGACACAGACCACCGAGGGTGCTTACGAGCTGATAGAGAACATGGCTGCTAGTTCTGTGAACAAAAATCCAGAAACAGATCGCTCCAAGAAGGTGAACAGTGTTGATGGTCAGTGGAAAGATGAGCTCACTGCTAAGGTTGATCTGCTCTTGAAGAGCAACGAAAGCCAAGTCATGTACATGGACGAGGCAACACCAGAGGAGATAGCTAAAGATCTAGCTGTTTCTGAAGGCGGAAAAAGGGGCGAGGATCATCAGGAAGTTCTCTACATCAATGGTCAAGGGTATGTGCAGAACCGAAACTACTACCAGAACCAGCGGAGCAACCCTAACCTCCCCTTTTACCGGAGCAACAATGCAGAAAGTTCTGGAGATTAAATGCAGCGAAACCAGCAAGGTGCTCCGCAGCAGAGAGGTTTCCCTTCGAGTTTCCAAGAATTTTGTTTTCAACCAAGCTCAGAACCGATTTCAAAGCCAGAACCAAAATCAGAACCATCAGAATCAGCAGAGCAACCCGCAAGATGCTCCAGCTAATTCAGGGGGTGGACAGAGTGAGATCAAAGCCTTAGGGAACATGATGCAGCAGCTGCTCCAGAGTCAACAGATACAGGCCAAGGCGTTAAACCAGGCTACTTCTNACCCGCAAGATGCTCCAGCTAATTCAGGGGGTGGACAGAGTGAGATCAAAGCCTTAGGGAACATGATGCAGCAGCTGCTCCAGAGTCAACAGATACAGGCCAAGGCGTTAAACCAGGCTACTTCTGATATCAACACAAGGATGGACAACATGTTCACTGAGCTCAACACGAAATATGACACAGTGAGCAGTCACATGCGGCAAATTGACATTGCTCTCGCTCAGACTGCAGAGAGTGTCAAGAGACAACAGGGGATGCTCCCTGGAAAAACTGATAGAAATCCAAGGGATTGTTATGCAGTGGAATTGAGAGGTTGTAGACAGCTGAATGATCCAACACCAAGGCGATTTACTGCTGCAGAGAAAGCTAAGTAGAAAGAATCAGAGCAACCTGCTGGGGTCGCTCCGACTATTCCAGAGCAATCCGCTGGGGTCGCTCCGACTACTCCGGATCAACCTGCTGAGACTGCTCCAGACGAAACAGAGCAACCTACTAGCTCTGCAGAGACTGCTCTCGGCAAATCTACTGAAACTCCACCAGCTCGAGTCTATGTTCCTAGGGTTCCCTACCCAATCCCACCTAGACATCTGAGGGATCCCATTAGTGAAGAGCAGCTGGCATGTTTTAACAAGATTGTGAGAAAGCTTCCTAAAGAACTTGCATTTGAAGATGCTCTGCAGATTCGCCCATTGCTCCAGTTCTTTAAAAACTGTCGAGAGACTCAAGAGGAGATCAAGGTCTTATATACTAAAGCACTGTCTACACCAGCACTGAAGGTATTGGCTAAGGTTGATGATCATGGAAAGTTTGTTTTCCCATGTTCCATCGGAGGAACAACCTTTGACGATGCTCTTTGTGACTCTGGTTCTTGTGTTAATCTCATCTCAAAGGTTATTGTAGACGATTTGGGTATTGCTGGTGTTGAGCGTTCTCAGCTGAGCCTGACCTTTGCAAACTCTTCTAGAGCAGTCCCATATGGAACCATCCGCTGCCTTCATGTCCAAGTAGGGGACTGCATTGTTCCTGCTGAGTTTCAAGTTGTTGAGATGGATAAAGATCATGAGATGCCTTTGATATTTGGAAGGACATTC